>JAGKTI010028972.1:0-12785 GCA_018397915.1 Birgus latro | reverse complement strand
AGGGGTAGACCGAGAAAGACATGGGACGAGGTCATTAAATGTGACTTAAGGGTTAAGGGACTGAATAGGGAGGCTGCCAGAGATCGAGCAGCGTGGAGAGCCGCCATTAGGTGACCAAGGCCGACACATGCAAGCATGTTGGAGCCAACGAAAACGAAAACGAAAACATTCTGAAACACATCCCTGCCATACATGACTTATACTGGTGATCATCACTGAACATTAAGGATATATTACAAAATACTTGTGCTAGTTTTTTCCAAACAAAAAGTAATGTACACCAAGGGAACTGGATGTCTGGTTTTAATGGTAGCAGCATTATTTCTGTAAGTCAGCGACAAGTTTACTCCACTGGGTATAGTACCTGGGTACTGTAATAGTCCTGCCATATCTGCAAAGCTACACTGACAGAGTGGCTGAGATTGCCCAAAACAGTTAGTTCAATCTACCAGCCCCTGCACCTAGGCCCATATTCTTGTCAATTCAGAAGGATTTCTAGAGCCTCTTTCTTACTAGTTATTTTGCATATGGCACATTAATACAGAATTCTTTGACGAATGAAGAAGTTAAGGAACGTTGTGGGGTGGATGTGGATGTGGTTGAGAAGATTAGGAGAAATACACTGAGGTAGTTTGGACATGTGGAGAGAATGGAGAATGAAACTCTGACTAAGAGGGTGTATGCAGGTGGGGTGGAGGGAGGGAGAGGGAGGGGAAGGCCGAGAATGAGGTGGAGGGAGGGAGTTGAGAGGTATATGAGGGAGGGGGGAGTGAGCTGGAGGGAGGGTAGGCAAATGGTGGGTGACAGAGCGACTTGGAGGCATTTTGTCTGAGGCCAACCTTTGCGGGATTAGGGCATCGGGCTATAGATAGATTGATAGATAGATGTTACTATATTTATAGCTTCTATGGCAGTATTAAAAAAGCATAAATGGCATGAAATACTGAAGTGCAATCGTATTAAAAAATCAAGTGGTACCAGGGAGCCACCTTAACCCGTCCAGTCCCGACCGGTTTTCTACCCAGCCTACCCCCAGGTCCCGACCGATTTTCGACTTTTTGTTTTTTGGCTGAAATCTTCGCTTTTGGTGAGAAACATTGAAAATTCATAGAGAAATCGCGATCCTGAAGTAAAGAATGTTGATACAGGTGTCACTCAACCTTACATTTTCCTTCTTTTTCAGGATACCTGGCTAAAGAAAACGAACTATGGAAGGATTAACTAGTTCAAGCCACTTTAAATTACGTATTTATTTCACTTATTTGGTATGAATTTATGTGTAGTACAAGTCTATGTTGGTTTTCACACAATAATATAGGCGTTTATAAGCACTGTTCACTCACCCAAAACCCCAGTATATGGCACCTTCCTTTACGACATTACCACCTCATCACTTCTGCTTGTTTCTACCTCTAGCTTCTTTGTTTCTTTGTCCTCCACCTCAGGAATCACTTTCACTGTGAATTTCATCATTGGAGAGACCGTGGGGCAACATACCTTTACTGGCTAGGTTACTGCTAACAGGTGAATTGCCCAGTGTCGGGGGAAGGGGGGGGGTTAGGTGGGGCCAGACAGTATCCCCGCTTGACAGCAGGTAGAGGAAGGTCTCCCACATATGCCTACCAAAAATCACCCGTGGATTTTGAAAAATGTGCACACACTGGGCCTTGCAATTGTGTGACATACGATGCACGTCGTTGGGTCTGTCCGTGGGAAAAAGTAGCGGCGTGCATGGTATGTCGGTGGGACTCAGAGGGTTAAATGAAGAGGATATTACTCACTTGATGTAATACTCCCTATTTCCTATTTCTTCTTTCACTTTTGTCATTCTTTTTCTGTCTGCCCTCTTCTTTTTCTGTTTCTCCCATTTTTACAGTCACTTTTATTACTATTCTCTTCAATTCAGGTGGCTCTACACTGTGACAAGCTTAATGGTTTCTTGTAACTCAGACACAATTTACAACACAGGGTGGCAGCCATACAGGGTTGTGGAGTCGGAGTTGGAGTCATGGAGTCATCTGTTTTTGGTTGGAGTCAGAGTCAGAGTCAGTAACATTCCCACGACTCCGACTCCGAGCTTTTTGGTTCTGAAATGGTATCAATCAAATTTTTTGAATACTTTATTCTGCTTATTTTCCAACCATGTATAGTGGTTTATATGTTATTATGCAAGCACTGTAAGTTGAGAATTTAAAGTAAAGATTTAAGAATTGCATCTATCAAAATTCATCAATATTATTAATTTACCTGTATCATGTCCATGTGCCGTATTATTAGTACAGTATATAGGTTACAGTACTTAAACTGGAGTGGTAATTGTAAAATTTCTAGAGTCGAAGCCAGGAAATATAACCACAACCCTGTAGCCATATTACCAAATAATGGGATGATCTGATGCTTACTAAGGGGTCTCTTACTGGAGAGATACAAATGCAGCATCCATCCAGGAACCAAACCTCCATTCTTCCCCACTGTCTACCACAAGGGAATATCAATTCACTGCATGAGATGGCCTTGCAGAAAAGGTGCTGCCTGTGGTTGATGGATCTGCTCTGCTAGACAGACTGGGGTTATTCAACAACCTCAGGTTCCTACTCACTGCTAGATTAACTGGAATCAGGCATTAAGAGACTGCCTTTTCATCTTGTCCTGCCTATGATTCACACCTGGGTGCTGGCAAGAGATGACTTCATGCAGTTGCACCAATACAACTAGGCAAAAGAGCTGCCAATTGTAGACATCACTCAATTACTCCTCTGTCCTCAAAAAAGGGTAAGTGGACTGCAGGAGAAAGACAACCTCAGCCTGTGGTCCACCGGGTTATATCCAGATAAGCATGGAGTCACAGCAACACCTAAAGATTTACCAATAATAGTATAATAAATAAATAATAAAAGAACAAACCAACAAAATAAAAACATAAACCTTACACTGGACACTGGTTTGACTTACCATGCAGCAGGGCATAATCCTTGGCCTTTGCAACGATCTCATTTAACACTTCTTCAGGAAGAGGCAAAGGCATACAACTGTCTAGCACCGAACACCTTTTAGCTTTATCAGCCTGAAAAGAATACAAAAAAATACATGCTAAAAGCCAGATAATTTTAAATACAGTTATGAACCAGGGATGCTATGGTTTGGTATGTGATAAATCAATAAAATTATTAAAAAAAAAAAAAAAGTTACAGTACCGGTATATCCAGTTTCGGGTTAACGATCACAGAAATTGTTTATACAACAGGTAATTGTGATGGTTGTATATGACAATCCCATGTGTAGGCAGTGCCACACACACAAGCTGACAGTTAGACATTTAAGCAAAGACCCATTGTTTACATGTGCTGTCATGCATGCATGGCCACTGAAGCACCATAGCTAGCACCAAATAACAGCGCAAGTGTGCAATGAGTAGTGCAGTGTGTGATCTTGAGTGAACTTTTTGTGTGTGAAATACTGAAACTTGTGACTTGGAAATCATGTCTGGCAAGGATGCTACCCCTACTAGAAGATGTGGTGCTACTGAGGATGCCAAGGGCAAACCTCTCTCTCTCTCCCCAGATGCCATAATCCCGTAAGGGGTGGCCATTTGTCTTTAAGTTAACTATTTTACGGGGAGGGGCACTAACCCTCCACCAACCCATTTGTTGACACATGGGGAACACGTATGTGTTGGTTATATGGTTACCACCCAGCACTGTAAATGGCTTTTTTGGCTTACAGGAATCCATTAGGCTTGTCACTCAATGTAAAGCCACCGTAAAAGGAATGACGAGCAATAAAATTGACAGGAAAAATGGAAGAAATTGGAAGAGAGGAGGGCAGATGTAGAAAAAGAATGATAAAGGTTAAGGAAGAAGTAGGAAGTACTACATGTGAGAGAATGATGGTCGCCACCACCTACTACTAGGGGCAAACAGGTAGTCATTTTCTAAACAGCATTATAGTTTTACTGTCCAATTAATTCACCAACCTTCCCTGAATATGACTAGGGGTGTTAAGTTTGAGGACTAACTGTGTGAGCAATCAGTGATATTTTCAAAGGTTTCAGCTATTGTACGATGCCTCAATGAGACTACAATATATAGATGGCTTCTTAGTACCACTTTCTTAGTAATTTATTTTACATATTACGCATTAACAATATTTTGCTATAGCTACAGTATTCTAATAGCTACTTACACAGACTGCATCAACATCATACAAGAAGACACTGAGAAGTACACTGTAATGTGCTACTATCCAAGTGTGAGTGAAAGGAAGTCAGAGTGATGGATTTTCCATGAATGATGATGTGCATCAGGGGAAAGTTTTAAACCCCTATTGTTTATTATGGTGTGTAAAGTGCAGTTGTGACTTCAAAACTGGATTCCCATGGAAGATGTACACTGATGACTTTGTGTTGATTGCACAACATGAGAAAGGAGCATAGAGAACACATAGGAAGTGGAGAGATGGAATGGAGTACAAGGTGAGAGCAGATGCCATGAGGTGCTTATCTGCAGTGCTCATCTCCATAACATAGTCTTCTGAGCCTGTGGTGGGTTATGCACCCAATATCCTGGGAGACAAGGCCACTGCATCATCAAGGTTAAACACAGGCAACTCATTTTATCTATCAAACTACAAAGGGTGGGTGGACATCTGAGTCAAGTGATGCCAGCTGCCCACACCAGGATTAGAACCATGGTGCTAACAGACTAGCAGCTTCACAGTCAACAAAGCTGATCACTCAGCCACCATGGCAACAGGGGTGAGAGTTCTATCTATCTATATATTGCCAGATGCCTCAATCCCATAAGGGGTGGCCACAAACAAATCACCTCCACGTCATCCTGTCCCCTGCCATTTCACTGCCCTCCCCCCAGCTCACACCCCTCTCTCTCATATACTTCTCCACTCCATCCCTCCATCTCATCCTTGGCCTCCCTCTCCCCAGCTCCACTCACATGCACTCTTCTCATTAGTCTCTCACTCTCCATCCTCTCCACATGGCCAAACAACCTCTGTATTTCTCCTAGCACTTTCTATCACACCCACATCCACACCACAACGTTCCTTCACTTCCTCACTCGTCAGTCTGTCTCTCCATGTAACTCCGCATGCTCCTCTCGAATAACTCATTTCCACTGCTCTCACTCTTGACTTGTGTCCTTCCAACACAGTCCAAGCTTCACTTATTTCATACCCAAGCTTCACTTCCATACATTAGAGCTGGTATCACAATACAGTATTATCATGAAGCAATTTTTTTACTTCCATTCTCACTTCCCTATTTTTTATCACTTCTTTCAAAGAACGAGCCACTTTTCTTCCTTGTTGTACCATACCCTTTCAAGCACATCATCCTCCAAACTTCCATCCTTACTCATCACACTGCACAAGTACTTAAATGTACTCATATTTTCCATTTCATCATTATCCTACCTCACTGTATATTCAGTAATTCTATTTCTCTCGAAGGCCAATACTTTACTCTTCCCTACATTCACCTTTAGATTCTGTTTCTTACACACTCTTCCAAACTTATTTACTAAGTCTTGCAGTTCCCCTTTATCTTCGCATAACAATACCGTACAGTATCATCTGTGAACAACAATACAGGAAGTTTCCAGACACAACACTCTCTTATTAGGATTGCTCCATCATCCACTGTTATACCTTGTATCTCTAGCTCATCCATATACTGTACAGACTGAACAACCATGGAGGCATGACACATCCGTTTCAATTCAACATTCAGACAGAAAAATTCACTCAGTTCACCATCCACACGCACTGAAGCATTAGCACTCTCATACATGCTCTTCATGGCATTCAACAACTTCCCATTTACTGGGTACTCCATACATTCTTAGTATTTTCTACATTCCTTGCCTATGCACTGTAAAATGCTTTCTCCAAATCCCTGAAGGCTTCATATAACTTTTTACCTTCTCTAGAAAATTTTCCTCTAGAGACCTAAAAATGAATATTGTATCTGATCTACACAACCTCTTCCCTTCCTCAAACCTCCCTGCTCTTCTCCAACTACTGCAATTCCTCTGCTATTTCCCTAACTCTGTCAATAAGTATCCTACCATATAGGCCTACTTTACAAATGCCCCTATGATTACCACGCATTTCCTTTTCCCCTATTCCTTTGTACAGGGGAATAATTACATCTGACTTCCAATCCTCGGCAACTCTACCTTCTCCCCAGGCCAATCTGCACATCTTCCATATCCATTCTACTACTATCTCTCCCCCCATGCTTCATCATTTCGCTGCACACTCCATCAATTCCAGGGGCTTTCCCCATTCTGACTTTCTTCACTGCTTCCATATCTTCCATTCTACTAGGAGTTAATGTGGATAAGTGATGATAACTAGGGCAGGTGGTGGTGCTGTCACAACAGGAGTACGGTAGTATGGCTATGTGCAGTTTTCCACAAGGGTGTGGGAAATATTCCATTTTGTGCAGTGTTTGTGGTAAGTGTGTGCTGAAAAGATTTACCGGGCAGGCTAGTAGTATTCGAGGTAGGATGAAAAATAATGATTTTTAATTTGTGGGATGCAAATTAGAGCACACAGGATGGCAGAAACAGAAAGAATGAATCTTCCTAGTGAGTCTCTTGAGTGTGTAGAGAGTTTTTTTATTTGAAAGACAATAAGTGCTGGAGGCAGGGTTGGAGCTAAATTGGTAGCAAGGGGAAGGAGTGGTTGAAAGAAGTTTTAGGAGTTGCTGCCTCTCCTGACAATAAGAGGGCTTTCCCTCCATGCTAAGGGGTCTTTTTATGCAGTATGTGTTAGGAGAGTAGTGTTGTATGGTAGTGATACTTGTACAGCACATGAGGGGGATATCTTTAAGCTCAAATGTGTAGAGATGAGAATAATAAGATAAATGTATTGTGTGTCTTTGAATGCTAAGCCTGGTGGGTTGAGAGGGAGATGAATGTACAGTATTAGTGATATGAGAATATGCAGACTGAGATGGTTTGGCCAGGTGGAGATGACGGATGACAACTAGATGCAGAGGGTGGAAGTTGTGCATACTGCAGGAAGAGCTAGGAAGACTGAAAAAAAAAAAAAGAAAAAAAAATTGGGGCAAGGCCATACAGAGATAAGAGACGGCGGAGAAAAGCTGCTAGAGATTAAGCAGCATGAATAGGAGCCATAAGGTGACCATAGGCAATGCATGCAAGCATGTTGAAGCCTCTATAAACAAAACAGATTGCAAAATAAATTGGCACAGAGGTGTCAAAATCTCAAGAGCCCTTATTGTACAACCCAAAACTGAAAAGTAATGGTGGAAATATCACTGAAGGTAACAACAGTAAATTTCACAGGCTACAAACAAATGCCTAAATTTTCGCACAAGTCACAAGTGTAATATTCATGATCAATCTAAACCCATGAATAAATACACGTGCCTTGATAACAGCATACTGCCATAAGTACTTAAATCCCTTCAGATAATCTGCATTTTTTTTTTTTTTATTATACTACTGCAATTTCCTGGCAATACTACCGGTAGGTTTAAACTGAGAAAAGGTTATATTTTGTTTTAGTAATTCCTGTTATATCAGGAGGATCTTTAAGGTAAATAACATTATCTGGTGGAAGTAAATATGTAACAAAGATTCCCCACAGATAGAGGGGGAAGCTATGCTAACGAGATAACGATATCCAAGAGGAAAGATATGTTATGAACCGCTAAGTTACGATAAACATTTAGAGCTTTGCACAGTTGAAATGGGTGTTATTATTACCTCCTCGAAGTTCCCATCACAGCAAGAAGGATTGCAAGAAGCCATGGTAGCACTGCTGTTTCGTGTTCAATTAACTGTACCGATAATCACAAGCACACCCAAAGCATATAATACTTCGCGCACACCCACCACTGACGACAGAATCATGAGAAATGCGGGGCTGCACGACAGGGTTGAAAATCTGAATTCGCACGACGCTTCAGAAGACGCTAAAATGTCGACAAAGACATTAAACAATTAAGACTGAGAGCTAAAACCTCCATTACACAACTAACAATGTGCATGAATCTCTAGAATACCGACGAAGTTCTTAAAGCCATGCCTTAGAACTCTATCGTGAAATAGAAGTAAACACCTATATACCAGTACAGTTAGCTGATAAAGCGCTGAATTGGCAATATTACAAACGTCACGATGAACAGCTGGAATCTTACTATGTCCTAACATCTTACACTGGCTTCAGCTTTGACATCATATTTGAGATACACTTCGTTGCCCTAGGTTTATATTGAACTCTGGAAGTGGTATACATTAAGAAAGCATACCAAAATAGCATATTACCCCAAGTCTTGTTGACTGAGCGATTTACTCTTAGGTATAGGCTAGTTAGATGTACTGCGCAATGAAAATCGTTCATTTGATAACACGTGGTCATAAGGAACTCCACAATGAGATCGTAGTATGTGACGTTAACTCATGTTGAGCTTGAGTTACGTGTGAGGGTGTTTTCTTATGCTTTTATCTTCTCTCATGCAACTATCCAGCACTTCATTAGCCAGTGAAAGTTAAGACTAACGCCAGGAAGTCAAAAAAAAAGAAAGAAAGAAAAAAGCTGCTATGGGTAACTGTTTATCGTAGTAATTGGCTTGATCCGTATCCTTAACCCGCCGAGTCCCGACCGGTTTTTTACCCAGCCTATCCCCAGATCCCGACCGATTTTCGACTTTTATTTTTTGGCAGAAACCTTCTCTTTTGGTGAGAAACATCGAAAATTCATAGTGAAATCGCGATCCTGAGGGAAAAAAAAAAAATGCTGATACAGGTGTCACTCTACGTTTTCCTTCTTTTTCAGGGTACCTGGCTAAGAAAACGAACTATGGAAGGGCTGATTAATTCAAGCCACTTTAAATTACGTATTTATTTCATTTATTTGATACGAATTTATGTGCAGTAAAAGTCTATAATGGTTTTCACACAATAATATAGGCGTTTATAAGCATTGTTCACTTACCCAAAACCCCAGTATATGGGACCTTCCTTTACGACATTACCACCTCATCACTTCTGTTTGCTTCTACCTCTAGCTTCTTTGTCCTCCACCTCAGGAATCACTTTCACCGTGAATTTCGTCATTAGAGAGACCGTGGGGCAACATACCTTTACTGGCTAGGTTGCTGCTAACAGGTGAATTGCCCAGTGTGGGGGGGAGGGGGGAAGTGGTGGTTAGGAGGGGCCAGGCAGTATCCCCGCTTGACAGCAGGTAGAGGAAGGTCTCCCACATATGCCTACCAAAAATCACCCGCGAATATTGAAAAATGTGCACACAATGGGCCTTGCAATTGCGTGACGTATGATGTACGTCGTTGGGTCTGTCCGCGGAAAAAAGTTGCGACGTACAGCGAACGTCGATGGGACTCGGCGGGTTAAATGAACAATCTGTCTGTCTCTCTCCCTCTCCCTTTCTCCAGGAGGTCTGGGGCTGGATTCACTCACAAGGTCGTAATGTACGTCGTTTGAGGCGTAGGGGCCCGAGGCTAGGCTCACCTATTCTCGTGCATTTATAAGTAGATGACCAGTTTATTTTGCTAGATGACACTGCACGTACAAAAACCTCTAGTCATCTAGCTGATCGAACCAATGCAAGGTCGCCACTTGAACTGGAGTGTTCTCTCCGCTAGGCGAAATGTTACGTTTATTTAATCATTGTCACCCGCCTAACGAGACGATAATGTAATCGCCTACGTGTTCTTACCACTGAGCTCTATAATATGAGTGGCTATCTCCGCAGCGAGCGTGTAGCCAAGGCCGCCATATTGAAACCCCTCCAGTCGTCGCCTCCACAGTGGTAATGCAATTGGATCCACTGTTCTTAGCTTGCTGTTTCTGTTTCGCTGTTGCTTACATAAGCTAAGCAGTGGGCCATGGCACTTTATTTTCCGAATTCACCGGCTGATTTCAAAAGGCGCCGGCGTTGGTGGTGTAGATAAACATCAGCACCACCCTGTGCCCCTGGCGGCTGTTACACAAACTACGTGGTGCTACCCATGAGAAAGCCACTCCATTCTCTAGAGCTCAGTGGTTCTTACCTAACTGTATCTTTACAGGAATAATTCAAGCTCGTATTTTCCCGTGTCTTAAACCATTTTCATCATACATCTCCTTAAATTTATGAAATTGTTTTGATATACACTATTTCATTCGATAGTGCATTCCACTGATCAACTGCCCTATTTGGGAAACTAAATTTCCTTACGTCTTTATCACCTCTCTTTTTATGCGTTTTTGGCCGAGTCCTCTTGCTGGTGCTTCCCCATATGTTATATATTCATTTGTGTCTATTTTCTCCTTCCCTGATGTGCATTTATATACCATAATCATGTCTCTTCTTTTCCTTCTCGACTGTAGTGTTGGCAGATTCAGTATTTCTAGTCTTTCTTCATAGCTTAGATCCCTTAAGTTTGGTACCCATATTGTAGCGGCCCTTTGAACTTTTTCAGTCTTATCTATGTGTTTCTTGAAATGAGGATTCCAGACCACTGATGCATACCAGGGTTGGTCTGATGATGTAAGTGCTTCCTCCAATTTTGCGAGAATATGGTCGACAAAAAAACTCGCAAAATCAAAATTCGCAAAATTCAAACAATTAAATATATGAAATAAAGGCAAATTGGTCGACATTACCCCAAGGTAAGCACTTTTTCCCACTCTTTCTCTCAACTCTACCTCATAATTTTACGATGATAAATGAAACAAACACGAACTGATGTACTGTACAGTGATATTAATGAGAAAACATCATAGGTAAGAAACATAAAAAAAAAAATGCATTTACACTGATGTGAAGATTGGCTTGGTGTACGGGACTGTTGGCGGGGCGAGGCTTGGCTACTGTCGCCCCGCGGGGCGTAAGTCATCACTGTTGGCAGACATTTCCACATCTTGCTGTGTTTTTTCTGCCTCTCTCATGAATCCCTCCAAGTCAGAATTGTCACTGGGGTCATCAGAATGAAAAAGGTTAGGGATGCTAGGATCGCTGGCTGCTTGGGGAGGGGTGGGAGGATGGCTGGTCGATGGGGCAGGGTGTCTTGGGGTTCTCATTAATTATATGATTAGAGACTGCTTCCTCTTGTTAACTCCATCTCTGTGTAGGTCAGCATAAAAACGAAGGGCCCTGTCAACAACGTGGCAGGCTTGCTGAGCCCTAAATTGTCACATTCGTTGTTCACGATGGCTTTTTTCAGCTGGTCAATGACGGCGAGAATATTGGCCAGGTTATGCATCGTTAATTCTCGGCCGCTTCGCTTTCATTCTGACCTCCACAGAGATGGGGCTAACAAGAGGATGCAGTCTCTAATCACAAAATTCAAGAGACCCTGCCCCATCGACCATCCGTCCTGCCACCCCTCCCCAAGCAGCCAGCGATCCTAGCATCCCTAACCTTTTTCATTCTGATGACCCCAGTGATGATTCTGACTTCGAGGGATTCATGAGAGAGGCAGAAAAAACACAGCAAGATGTGGAAATATCTGCCGACAGTGATAGTGACAACATAGGCCCCGCGGGGCCACAGTAGCCAAGCCTCGCCCCGCCACCAGTCCCGTTAACCACGCCAGTCTTCACATCAGTGTAAATGTATATATTTTTTTTAATGTTTCTTACCTATGATGTTTTCTTATTAATATTACTGTACAGTACATCAGTTTATATTTGTTTCATTTATCATCGTAAAATTAAGAGGTAGAGTCGGGAGAAAGAGTGGGAAAAAGTGCTTACCTTGGAGTGAAGCCGACCAATTTGTAGTCAGCACTGCCTCACTCACCACTGAACCTGTGTTTAAACCCCTTCCTTTTGAGGAACTGGCATAGCCACCCATTCGACGCCTTGAAAGTTTTTGTTGAAGGATTAATGTTTTTTTTAAGGCACGTGTGATAGAATATCTTTGCCTGCTCCCTTATATGGTGCCCATCTAATGCAACCCCCCTTCCTTTTCCTTTCTTTGAATGTAATGAGCAAGATATCTTTCCATTTTTATTAGCACTTCTTTGTTGTCCACCAGCATTCTACCATCAAATTGAGCACCTCCATAGTTATTCGCTGCTTGCTTGATTTGTTCACTGTTCTTTAAAATAATTCTCACTGTTGATTCACCAACACCAAACTCCTGGCCAATAGCAGAATTACCTTCACCTGCTTTTTTCCTTTCAATCATTTTCAGTTTGATCTCCAAAATTATTTTCTTGTTCTTACCCATTGGCGCCATGATAACACTCATGCAAGGTTAGACTGCTGGGGTATTGAGAGGAGCACCACGAAATTGTGAGGGTCAGTGACCTTGGTTGGAAACAGGTGCAAACAAACGTGGCGGGGCGGCAGACCACTGACCTAGGAGGCTCTGTAGGCCCAATGAACCATGACGTCATTACTCGGGGTGGCAAAGTAGTGCGGGAAGATGACTCTCCCATCACTCGACCTCGCAAAGTGTGTGATCAGTCGCAAAGTTCATAAATGTTAAAAAATACATGACTTTTGGAACTACCTCGCAAAATTGGTGAATCGCAAAGTTAAAGTTCGCAAAGTTGAAGGATGTACTGTATTATCTTCCTCAGCATGTCTTCATTTATGTATGTGAATGCTGTTCTCATATTTGCAAGCAGTGTATACATGTTCCGTACCTTCTCATATATGTGGTCAGTTGGAGATAGTCTGTTATTGATAATCACACCTAAGTCCTTCCCTCTTTCTGATATGTGTAGGATTTTACTTCCTAGCTTATAATCCCAATCTGGTCTTTTCCCACTTTTACCAAACTTGATT
>JAGKTI010028971.1:0-12786 GCA_018397915.1 Birgus latro | reverse complement strand
GGACTCGTACGTAATCAATCTACTCACTCTTTTTCTAAAATGTGTGTTGCACACAATCATGTCCATAGCCTCCCCAAACTCGAGTATTCTTTCCCCTTCCGCATTCCTCAGACCATATGCACATCCTCCATGGACTCAATGGAATTCATATCTCTTACAAGCACCATTTTCTATTATATCCATAGTAAGCCACCATCATTAACTTCATATTCTCTTTCAAGGTGTACAGGCCTGAGGCTTGGCTCCAACAGACCAATACATTTAAGGGTATATGACTAGCCTACTTCTCTAGGTGACATTACATGATTAAAAAAAAAAAATAAAATCTGTTGGGGAATGAATCTATCCAAGGCCATCACTCCAACAAGGGCATTCTGACCACCAGACCACCAAGTGTCACCATATGCAGTTATTATATTCATAATTTATCATTTAGGCCATCACCAAACACCTCCTGTGTGATACTTTTTTGACTGTGTGGACAAATGATCATTTTTGTACACTACTGCCTGTGACAAAAATTCAAGCCATTTTCATACCTGCTAAACTGGTCCATTCTAATAAACAGATGTAGAATATCATCTTTTAAGTCTTCATCATCTTCATCATCATCATCATCTTCCTCCTCCTCCTCCTCCTCCTCATCTGTGCGAACAAAGACAGCCATGCATAGACAAAGACAATCAGACAAACATAAACCACCACTACTGTACAGCCATTAAAAAAAAAAAAAAAAAAAAAAAAAAAAAAAAACTGAAGACAGAAGCAGTCCTTTTTACATGTCAACAAAGTGTTCCAAATAATCACAATTTTTTCCCATACAATTAGCGCTGCAAAATTAAAGAACAATACTTTTTCACTTTAACTTGGCACAGATTGTCATCCTTCTGCAGCTTCTTTCATGTAGTTCAGGAGCACAAAATGACAACACTGTGGCTCTACACCCTTTCCATAACACTTCTTCATGACTAGCACAATATTCTACTGCTAGCCTATTTTCAGCATTTAAGATGGACACATGGCAATTTTTGGCCAAGGAGAAAAAATTACACCAAGTTAGCTTTATAGACTAATAAATACTAGCCTCTTCACTCACAGGACATTACTTCTTTGATTATTCTTGCTACCACTTAATGATTTTATTCATCTTAGGGGATATGTATTACAGTGAAGGGATTAATGAAGCGTATGCCTAACCTCTCTTGTACCATTTCATATTGCATTACCGTACTTATAAAGGCTCCAACATGCTTGCCTGCATCAGTACATCAACCTTGGTCACCTAATGGTGGCTCTTCATTGTGCTCAATCTCTTGCAGCCTCCTTATTCTGTCTCTTATTCACACTTCATCCTCTTAACATGACCAAACCAACTCACTCAACCCCTCCTCATCACAACACCAATATATTCCAGTCCCATCCTTGCCCTCGACTATTCAGTCGCAATCCTAGCCTCCCCAGGCCTCGAATCCAATGACGCACTACACATCCATCTAATCACTGTCATTTCTCTATGTCTGATCCTACAAATATCTTCTTCTTTTACTGCCCAGGTCTCACTACCATTTGGCATTACACTCCTAATGTGCCACAAACAAAGATCCCTTAACACAATGCAAGAGCCCTCTCAGTGTTGGAAGAGGCAACAGCTCCCTGAACTTCCCTAGCCACAGAGCAAGCTCCAGCCCTAATTCCAGCACATAACATGTCCCACAAATGACAAAACTCTTCCACACACTCAAGAGACTCCCCAGCAATATCGGTTTCATGCCTCACTGTATCTACATGTTCTCCCCGACACAGCATACACATGAAATCAGCATTATTTCACAGCCTACCTCTAATGCCACTACATCTCTTATACACCCACTTATGACAAATACTGCACAAGATGGAGCTACTTCCCACACCCTTGTGGCAAACTGCACATGGCTACACTCGATCTGCTTTGACAGTACCACTACCAGTCCTAGATATCATCCCTTTTGATTTCATCCACATTTGCTCTGTTTGCAAAGTTCCTCCTAAGGTGAATATTCCTATCTGAACCAAAATATTCATCACTGGACTGACATTTGTAATTTACTGAGGAATTAACAGCAAACAAAGAAAAAAAATGACATATAATGAGGACCTGCTTTTCTAAAAGGATCCTGAAAGAAAAAATAGAACCATGCTTATTAATGAAAGCATAAGACACCAATACAAAAACAGTCTACACAAAAGCACAAACACTCAAGTATAATGATGACAACACATATATTTCTTAAACACATCTATATCTACAATAAACCTGCAAAATGGAGAAAACAGTATCATGCTTTACTTGAAACAGGACGGTGCTTGACACATTATTCTGCCATGCAGGTGATTAATAAATGATAAACACTTGTATACAAGCTTCACCAATATACAGTACATCCTTGGGAGTTTAATTTTGACAACCATCCTGAAGATATCCTATGTTTTGGAATGGGTGAACTGCATTTTCATCCATTATGGTTATCACAGTTTGCATCAATTTCAATTAACATGTGCACATACATCCATAACATTTTATATTTGCATCCATTCACTCACTGACTAATCGTCTGTTCTTCACTAATGAGCACAGGGTCCTGGAACCAGAAGACTCAGTCCAGACATTTCAGGAAAGTTACTCCAACTGTCTACCACAAAGCAAAATAAGTACAGTAAGCAACAATTCCCAGTCACCCCTCTCAGATCTCAATGGCAAGTGGTTGCAAACATCATTCACTGACTTGATATAGTGTTGCTAACTTCTTCCTTCAATTTTGTCATTCTTCTTCTGCATCTTCCCTCTTCTCTTTCCATTCTGCCAACCTTCCTGTCACTTTTATAGCTCTTCTTTCCACTTCAGGTGGCTCTAAACTGAGTAACATGCCTAATGGTTTCCTGTAACCTAGGAAACCATTTACAATGATAGGTGGTAACCATATAACCAAATAATGGAGTAATGTGAAGCCTACTATGGTACCCGTTAAGGGGAGTGGACGCCAGCAGGGACCGATTTTCGACTGACAACGGCATTTTGCGAAGTTACCCCATAAAATAGCTCCGAGTATCACTCGTTCTGTGTAAAAATTTGGCAGTCGTATGACAATTCTTTCCCCTTCAAAAAAATTATTTTGTAATTCCAATTTTGAGGTCACTTCCCTTCAGAAATCTCCATTTCTATGCGATGTATAATATGACCACTTTTTTTTTTTTTTTAATTATGTCATAGGTCTGGCAATGGGCTTGTGTGTGTGTATAGGGTGGCAGCAAGCTGGGAAATGCCAGAGGTGATAAGACGTATATGAGAGAGGGGGGTGTGAGTTGGGAGCGTGGTAGTGAAATGGCAGGGGACAGAGTGACATGGAGGCGATTTGTTTGTGGCCACCCCGTTCGGGATTGAGGCGTCTGGCAATAGATAGATAGATAGATAGATAAGACTGGGAGAGGTGAGATGTGCCAACCTTGGTCTCAACCTGTTCTCAGTCTGTGCTATTTGGCCATTTCTCATCATTTTTGGACACTTTTTGAAGATGAGGAGACCATCTAATAAACTAGTGCAATGTCTGAAAGCAGCAGAGAATTTGAAGCCATTTTAAGAGGGAAAAAATGTATTGAAAGCAGCAATTCTTTTTCTCCACCATTGCTGCCTCCCTCCTCACCTCCCCCCCCTCACCTCACCTAATGACCTCTAACCTTCTACATCTTTTTCTCCAATACTGTCTTCTCCAACACCCTCTACCTCTTCATAAGCATCCCTAATCCTAACTCATAAAATAAAATGTAGTACCTAAATTGTTTCTAATCATACAGACACTACAAGTCAATAGGAAACAAGTGATATCTCGGAACTAAACTTATTGTCCTTTGGAGTGATGTAGCTCCATTAGTTTTAAACATAAGACAAAAAGCAAAATACCTACAAAAAGAGGAATGAAAAGGGGACATTTTGTGCATATCGTTTTTTCAGAGACTGACAAACGTGACTGTAATGATTTTCTGAATGACAAAAAATGGGTAAAATTTGGGATAAATACATAGACATTCTGGGAATTTTTTTGTTCAGCAATGGTGAAGAATATTTAAAAACTTTTAGGGCAATTTATTAATGAGGGTTTTATTGGCAATTTATTAATGAGGGTTTTATTAGTAAAACTATCAAATATCATATAGATCAGATGAACACACTTCCCCTGGTTTCCCATTTCCCGTGTCTCTTTTTTTATATGTACTGTATTTTGTATATATGTGTATTATTTTTTTTCTATAAAAACTAATTGACCAAATTTACTCAAACTTTGGGGATGTTACTGCTCATATAAAGTAACAAAACATATAAAAAAATCAGAGAAATATAAGAAAAACAAATGTACCTTCATATGTAACAACCGTCTGCTCCCCTTAACTTGGGTGGAGAGAGAAATATGGGGCATCCATCCAGGAACCACACCTCCACATTCTTCCCTGTGCCTTCCCCTGGCTAGGTGCTGTCTACCACAAGGGAAAGCCAGTCACTGCATGGGATGGCCCTGCAGGGGCATTTACCGGTATTTGCCTGCGACTAATCAGTTAACTCAGCCAGGCAGATAGGAGTTACTCAGCAACAACAGCCCCTCGGATCTAAGCCCTTCTGGGCCCTTTGCTAATGGAATGTAACAGGACAAAGTGTCACTGACAAAGAAAGTACCCAAACATTCCCTAGATAATCTGAAACCATTGAATTAATAATCCAGATCTCTATTTCACTTTTACAGTATCCTTTCCACCTGTATTTATGCTTCTGAAAAATACAGTACTGTAATGTGATTTGTCAATTATATGCAGGTAAATGAGAAACTTTTTAGGCATATCAGACTAAGCCAGAATTCCGGGGGCTTGAATGACGAGTGAATGGAAGCGTGGCCCATTGGATTGGGTAGACTTGGGCTGTCTGGATATTTCTACTCCTCATCCTGCCCAAGGGTGAGAAAGAGGTCTGGATGATGATGATGATGATAATGAAATAAGAAACCATATACTGTACATATACAGTCATGTGCCATGTAGCATTCTACCACAAAAAGGGGGGTTTGAACAGGACATTGCAAGTGTATGTGGATGCAAAGCAGTGTTCCTGCACGACAGCCAGCCACCATCCCAAAACAAATCGATAATGCTGCTGGCCGTAAGTTATGCAAGAATAACCTATACAGACACAAGCAAACCCCAGTTTAACAATGCATTTGGTAAAGTAAAAACCCCATGGATGGGGTTATAAAAGAGAAACTAGGTACGGCAGTGGATGTTGGAGTGGCCCTGGTGAAAGAGGGCAGTGTTTGGAAACTCCCTATACTGTTGGTTGTTTGCAGATGATACTATGTTGTTAAATGAAGACGAAGGGGACCTGCAAGGCTTGGTGGATGAGTCTGTGAGCGTGTGTAAGAAGCAGAATCTAAAGGTGAATGTGGAGAAGAGTAAAGTGATGGTCTTTAAGAGAAGTGAAGCCAGTGAGTGTACAGTGAGATTGGATGGGAAGGAAATGGAGAATGTGAGTGAATTTAAGTACTTGGGCAGTGTGATGAGTAAGGATGGTAGTCTGGAGGGTGAAGTGCTCGAAAGGGTACAGCAGGGAAGGAAGGTTGCTGGTTCGTTGAAAGCAGTGATAAGAAACAGGGAGGTGAGCATGGATGTGAAAAAGTTGTTACATGACAGTATTGTGATACCAACTCTGACATATGGAAGTGAAGCTTGGACCCTGTTGGAAGGACAGAAGTCAAGTGTGAGAGCAGTGGAAATGAGTTATTCGAGAGGAGCACGTGGAGTCACATGGAGAGACAGACTAACAAATGAGGAAGTGAAGGAGCGTTGTGGTGTGGTCGAGGACGTGATGGGAAGCATTAGGAGAAACCCTTTAAGGTGGTTTGGGCATGTGGAGAGGATGGAGAGTGAAAGATTGACGAGGAGAGTGTATGTGAGTGAGGTGGAGGGGGCGAGAGGGAGGGGGAGGCTGAGGATGAGATGGAGGGATGGAGTGGAGAGGTATATGAGAGAGGGGGGTGTGAGTTGGGAGCATGGTAGTGAAATGGCAGGGGACAGAGTGACATGGAGGCGATTTGTTTGTGGCCACCCCGTTCGGGATTGAGGCGTCTGGCAATAGATAGATAGATATTTAGAAATTCCTTTGTATTTTCAAAGCATTTTTTCTTGAGCTGCCTGAATGTAAACACAAGATTTATTGGTCACAGTTTTCATCAATGCATGAAATATTTACTCTTTGAGGCTTTCATCATTATTAATGTTTATCTAAAATTATTATTATGTATTCCATGATAGATTAGATGTTCAAAGGTCAAACACGAAATATTCTTTGTTAAGCTGCCTAGTTGTCCACACCGTTTTGTACCTCATCTTATGGGCAAGAATCCATACCCCTAATGACCGTGTTCACGCCACCAATGACCTAAGTTCAATGCAGGATATAAGTAAAGTACAGAATAGCGAAGCGCCCCCTCAACCTCACCTGGGCCAGACACCAACCCCAGGAGGAGATACCTACACAGGGAGCGGAAGTGAGCGGCAAGTGCTCCGCTCAAAACGGGCACACCTGTACCTCTCCCGCGCGTCCCTCTCACACTCAGGTAAGCCACCGTGCAGGCAGCAGTAACAGTGCATTACACTTCCGCTGTACCAGCCATCACCAGGTTCAGGGTAGGGCTACTCCTACAGCCCCAGACAGCATTCCGGAGTCGGTCACTAGCCGCCCACCTGCTGCTTCCCTCCCTCAGCCATACCATGTGACAGCCACCTTGCCGCATATGCGCCGCCCTCGCTATAACTCCATAAAAGGAGGAAGCGTGACAGTCACCTTGCCGCACGTACTTACACTGGGGGACGGCCACCTTGCCGCACGTGCTCACACCGAGTGACGGCTACCTAGCTACACACGGGGAGGAGATGGCCAACAGCCGCCCTCGCTATAACTCCATAAAAGGAGGTAGAGTGATGGCCACCTTGCCGCACATACTCACACCGGGTGACGGCCACCTAGCCGAACACGAGGAGGAGACAGCCAACTGCCGCCCTCACTCTAACTCCATAAAAGGAGGTATAGTAACGGCCACCTTGCCACACTCTCTCACACCGGGTGATGGTCACCTAGCCACACACGGGGAGGACACAGCTCCATGCCGCCCCTTGCTCTAACTCCATAAAAGGAGGTATAGTGACGGCCACCTCGCCGCACTCACTCACAAGGGGTGACGGCCACCTAGCCACACACGGGGAGAACACGGCCAATAGCCGCCCTGGCTCTAACTCCATAAAAGGAGGGATAGTGCCGGCTACCTCAACGTGCTTACACACACCAGGTGACAGCCACCTAGCCGCACACGGGGAGGAGTTGGCCACTAGCTGCCCTTGCTCTAACTCCATAAAAGGAGGGAAGGTGACGGTCACCTCGCCGCACCTAGGAGACGGCCACCCTGCCGCACTACTAAAAGAAAAGGCACAGGAAAGTGCCCTCACCCTCCCTCCCCACAGAGACATCCTCGCCCTCGACCAGCAGCTGGAGGAGGCCTAGCAAGGACCCTTGATATCGGGAGTCCTAGCCCTCTCCCTCCACCCCCGGCAACCCCAGCCCCTGTCGCACCGAGCTGCCACAGTCCAGACCTGACGGAGGCCCAGCACCGAGACTGCAGCCCTTGGACCAGTCAAGACGTCCCGAGGACCCCGAGGCGAGATCTCTCCAGCCCCAAGCGACACCCCCGGAGTAAGCGCAGGCAAACACGCCTCCTGACCCTGTTCGGGTCCAGCCCCTAAGCCTGGGGCCCCCCTCTCCCCTCCCCGTACTCCCGTGGAAGGGTCCACCCTCTCTTGCATGGCTCTCTAATAGCGCCCGAATGAGACTCCACAGGTCGGCCTCCAGTCACCCACCGGAAGTCATGATGACCCAGGGCATCCTGACGCAGACTGCCAACCAGCCCCAGCCCTCTCCTGCCCCCAAGTCCCCTGGTTTTGTCTATCTCTGTGTGTTATAGCTATTTTCCTGTAAAGTGTGTATTCATGTTGCGTAAGAGTTGTAATTTGTTGGTTATATACGTGTAAGGTTAGTTGCCCTGCCTTTTTATGCCCTGTTCCCTCAGATTGCCTTAATAGAGCCCAACATGGTCTAGAAAGAGAACCCCGTTCCACGCTCCGTGTATAAGGGACGAGAAGTCGCACCCTAAAACATGCAGCATAAATCAACCTAAACACAAAATTTGAGTATAATATACGGGTATCACCAAAATCGGAAAAAAAAAAAAAAAAAAAAAAAATCAAAACCCATCGCAAAACCAGGGATAGGCCTAAGATAGGAGGGGTAGGGTGGTATTTCTACCCCCATCACCATTCCAGGGTATCGCACCTATGGGTATCGTAAATAGGGGTTTGCGCCTGTACACTGTTCATTTCCCCCCCACCCCATATTTACATAAAAGCAGTAGAAATATATCAAAATGAAGTAAAAAGTTTACTAACAATCAGTAAAAAGTTTACCGTGTAACAGTGTCATCAACTCAAGCTGCAGGCAGTCGGCTCTAGTTGCATGATTATTGTTGCTTTCGAGCATTCTTGTGTATCCTTGAATCAGGTTTACATAACATTACATATTGTATTACTGTCTTAATTTAGGCTAGTTATACTGTACTGTACTTTAAAAGTAATACAGTACTGTATACTGTACACTACATACCATATACCTGTATATATAGGCCATTTTTGCTCAGCTGGTGGGTTAGGTTCTTTAACCAGCACAAGCCTTGAGAGGCAGGCCAGGCAACTCTGACCATTCGGTAGGAAGGCAGACGGCCATTTTTGCTCAGCTGGTGGTTTAGGGTTAGGTTGATCTTTTCCTGTATCTTAAAGATATTCCCAACATTGACCTTTCCATTGCTCTCTGAGAATGGATGAATTTATATTCCATCGATTTTGTCAGTTTCCAGGTCTCACAACCATATGTCGTGGCTGGAATTATACATTTGTCATATACTTTTCGTTTCATACAAACAGGCAAGCTACTTTTCATAATGTCTCTATGTTTACCGAAAGCTTTCCATCCAATTGTAATGCGTCTTTTTATTCCGCTATCAGTATCTTTCGTTAATTTTATTGTTTGTCCCAAGTAACTGTACTCCTCGACTTCCTCAAGAATTTCTCCGCTTGTTCTGATGAAGCTCTATCGTGTTTGTGGATTAAACATTAGTTTTACTCTGGTTCATCGTTACCCCTACTTTGAGACTTTCTCTGTTCAGGTCATTTAACATTTCTTGCAATGTCTCTGCTGTTTCTGAGATTAGGACAATCTTCTTTTCCATCCTTCTGTTCCCATACTCAAACTGGGTTGGACGTGCGATGGCTTTTCTCCACTGCTTCCTATCCTGGATTAAATCTTCTTCAATACCCAGTCTTTCCATATCTTGCATTACAACACTTTTCCAGGTCTTCTTTGGTCTTCCTGGCTGTCGACATCCCACCACTTCCAGTTCCTCTGCTATTCTCACACAGCTCCCTTCAGCACTCCTCCTCACGTGACCGAACCATCTAAGCTGCTTCTGCCTCAAGATGATATCGAGATCCTTCATCCTGCATCTTCTGGCTACCTCCTCACTCAAAACTCTGTCCTCCCATCTCACTCCTGCCATGTATCTTAACATTCTACGATCAGTATTTTTCCGAACATTCGTCAGTCTATCTGTCAAAGCCCATGTTTCAGCACCATATATCAATACTGATCTAATGCAGGCCTCATATATTTTACTTCTGTGTCTCAGTGGTATGTGTTTGTTGACCAGTAAGCTACCTATTTCCTTCCACTTTGTTTTCCCAGTCTAGCTCCTTGAAAACGCTTTCTAGGCATGCTGTAAATAATTTTGGTGAAATTATATCTCCCTCACACACACTGTGCTTCATCTTCATTTTTTCTGAGTCTTTATGTAATTTAACTGGAGCAGTTCCCTCTTTTTATATGTTTTTGGGCAGTTTTACAATGTTCTTATTCACTCCTTGTTCTCACAATGAATTTGTAATTGCTATGTGCTCCACTGAGTTGAAAGCCTTTTCGTAATCAACAAAACCTAAGCACAGTGATTTATTATATTCTGCAGTTTTCTCAATTAAGCTGATTCACTGTGTGTAGATAATCAGTAGTCGAATACCCGCTTTGGAATCCTGTCTGTTCACAAGGTTGGTTTTCTTCCAAGTTTGCAGTAATTCGATTAGTAAGGACTTTAGTGGAGAGTTTGTAAATGACTGATAATAAGCTAATGGGCGGATAGTTATTCAGATCTCTTGAGTCATCTTTTTTGTAAAGTAAAATAACTATTGCACTACACCATGTTCTGGGAAGTTTCTTCTTTTTTATACATTGAGTAAACAATTGGGCAAGCCAATTTTGTACTTCTACTCCTGCATCAAACAGTAAATCTGCAACTATTCCATCTTCTCCCGGAGCTTTACCTTTTTTCACATTTTTAAGAGAAATATTTACTTCGCCTGGTGTTAAAGCAGGTATTTCACTTGTGTCAACTGAAAAGTTAGCTATTGGTACTACAATCTTTAATACATGCAGTTCTTCGTAAAATTCTTCAACTCTCCTCAACATCTTATCTCTGTATTTAATGACTTCACTGTTTTTGTCTTTAAGAGATGTAATTTGTTGCTTTCCAGTGCCATTTTCCTTCAGACCTGTTTCAGACTTTTTCCTTTTATGACGGCTTCTTTGATCCATGTTTTACTTTTTTCTTCTCTTTGTCTTTTGTTGATAAGCTTATTTAGTTCAGCATTTCTGTATATATATTGTATATATATATATATATATATACACAGTAGGCGCGGAAAGTACTGACGCTAAAGGGCCGACGTCATTTTTTTTCGCGTTAAGTGAAGTAGGGTCAATACTACCCTCCCCTGTGATGCGAAATGAGCTGACGCTTTTTCAACGGAAGCTGGCAACCCTGCTTGATAGGTTTGGCACCACAGGAGCAGGCTCAGTAATGTTTGGGCAGCCACAGGAGGAGGATTGTCTCTGTGTGCGATGCACCATGAGGGCATGTTTTGACTCAAATACCACAGTTATTTGGTTACCTACCACATTCTCATCATGCCTAGAGTAACCACAAGCAAGGACAAACGTGTGGAAGTGATTACTTTATACAAAGCTGGCCACAAACTCCCATTTATTGCAAATCAAACAGGTGTTAGACTGAAGACAGTGCAGAGACTGGTGAAGCAGTTCAAGGACAGTGGGGAGGCCATTCCTCCCACTCCACTTCCCAAGCCTGGGAGACCTCGTAAGACAACCTTCAGGACCCGTCAGCTGATCTCAAGGCAAGTTAGCAAGGATCCAAGGCTTAACAGCACGGGATTTAAAAGAAAAGAACCCACAGTTGCTGGCAGATGTGTCTGTCAGAAGTGTGCAGCAACTGTTGCATGACGATCTGGGCTACAGGAGTTTTTGTGCGCGTAAAGAACCACTGCTAACTGCACTTCAGAAGAAAAAGAGAGTAAATTTTTGTAAGAAATATCTTCCCTGGATTGAGGAGCAATGGCAACTGTGCTTTGGAGTGATGAGTCAACATTTACTGTCACTGGTACCCCTTCACCACGAGTGTACCGCAAACCAGGCAGTATCCCCCTGGATCCTAAGTACACTTCCAAGTTTGTTAAATACCCAGCCTCACTCATAGCTTGGGGCTGCTTTACATATTATGGTGTTGGTGAGTTGGTAATTCTACCTGCAAATGAAAAAGTGAACCAGAACAATTATTTGGAGCTCTTATGTGATGTTTTAAGTGACTCTATTGATAAAACCAAGGCAAGAGTATTTATGCAAGATTCTGCCCCTGCACATGTTGCAAAGTCAGTGAAACAGTGGCTAACAGACTGTGAGGTTCCCTTTATTTGAGACTGGCCTGGAAACAGCCCAGATAGCAATCCCATTGAGAATTTATGGGCGCACATGAAGCGGCAGCTGCGTAGTATGGCCGCATCATCTATGCCTAAACTTGAGGCTGCAGATATGGAGCAGTTTTAGTCCGTCTGTTCTGCAAAACTACGCCATCAGTCTCCCCAGACGCCTTAAGAAGATAATAAAGGTGAAGGGGAATGCCAGTAAATACTAAATTCAATGGTGAGTGTTAATTTATTTGTTTCTCCTTGCTAACCACAAGAATGTTTTCTTTTTTAAAGATGGCGTCAACACTTTCCGCGCCTACTGTATATACACAGGATATATAAATATATATATACATACAATATATATATATATACAGTAGGCGCGGAAAGTATTGACGTTTTTTTGCCGACGTCATTCTTCTTCCCGTTAAGTGAAGTAGGGTCAATACTACCCTCCCCTGTAATGCGAAATGAGCTGATGCTTTTTCAATGGAAGCTGGCAACCCTGCTTGATAGGTTTGGCACCACAGGAGCAGGCTCAGTAATGTTTGGGCAGCCACAGGAGGAGGATTGTCTCTGTGTGTGATGCACCACGAGGGCATGTTTTGATTCAAATAACACATTTATTTGGTTACCTACCACATTCTCATCATGCCTAAAGTAACCACAAGCAAGGACAAACGTGTGGAAGTGATTACTTTATACAAAGCTGGCCACAAACTCCCAATTATTGCAAATCAGATGGTGTTAGACTGAGGACAGTGCAGAGACTGGTGAAGCAGTTCAAGGACAGTGGGGAGGCCATTCCTCCCACTCCACTTCCCAAGCCTGGGAGACCTCGTAAGACAACCTTCAGGACCC
>JAGKTI010028969.1:0-12786 GCA_018397915.1 Birgus latro | reverse complement strand
CTAACCTAACATTGTGTTAATCATAATTTCCTGCTTTTAATTTAATTCTTTCATGCATGGTTATTAAGTGCACCAGCTATGAAAAAGGTTGAAGCAGTGAATTTGATGTCCGGTCATAACCTAACCTAACCTAACCTAACCAAACCTAACTTAACCAGCCTAACCTAACCATTTTTCTGGTAGCAATTAACATCATTTACTGTATTTGATGCTTTGTATCCAATAATTTAGTGCATAAAATGTGAGAAAAGATGATTTCCATGTCCGATACTTACTTATACTATGCTGGCAAGTTCTGAGCTCCTATGACTCACTCACCTCTAAATCATCATTTTTTGGTTAAAATTCAATAAATTCATGCTATGTGTGCATTATTTATGTGAAAAGGGACCTAAATAAGTGCTATACATGTCCACTAGGGAGGTAGGAAGGTATTTTTCTGATTTAGGTTAGGTTAGGTTAGGGTCATGAAAAGCCAGTGCTGGAGCTTCAGGACCAATATCCGGACAAAACCAATATTCGGACATGCCTTTGGCTCTATTACAACGGATATTGGAGGGAGTATTAACAGTAGGTTTTGAACAAGGACATGAAGCTGATGTGGTTGTTTATCAAGCAAAGATGGACTGTAGCATACTTACACGGAAGGAATAAACAGAACAGGGAAGGAAAACTGCAACCTAAATGCAGTACATAAAGTATAGTACAGTCATCTCAATGTAAAGAAAGTGATGATGCCCAGACTGCAATAAAGATGGCAAAATCATGCATTTACTTTTATGTTTAGAGACCAGTGACGGTGCTGGCATGTGTAGGTCTTATAACCCGATGGCCACTCTCCCAGTGTCATGATCTTGATCTTGAGCTACTTCTCCTATCAATTTCCTAGCATAGAGGCCTCATGGCAAATACAGTGTCCATCTGATTTTATACCAAGATGTGTGGGTACAACAGACATCACAGGTCACAACTGCAGCCAAAACACACTGGGAACTATCTCTCCATAACCACTGAAAGCTATATCTAAATTATTACGTCTGAAGTTATCTATATCTATCTACAGCAAGACACCTTCACCCTGGAGGGAAAACCACAGACAAATTATCTTCCATCATCAGGTTGCCCTCCCTCCAACTCAGAGTAATCTCATTTGGTAAAAACACAAAAAGCCTTCTCTTTCTCTCTTTTACAGTGATAATTGGGTAGCTGCAAAAAATGGATACCTTCCCTCAGTACCATCAATATATGGGATAATGTGATATGTGAAAGATGTGGAGTGAGAAAGTCTGTGGACACCAGAATCGAAGAGAGTGTACTGAGATGGTTTGGTCAAGTGGAAAGAATGGATAACAACAGAGTGGTGAAAAGGGTATACCTGAGCGAATTTGAAGGTGGGAGGAGGCGAGGTTGGCCAAGAAGAAGGTGTAGGGATATGGTGGATGAGTGTGTGATGAAGAGAGGTTTGGAAGTTGGTGAGGCAAGGGACTGACGAGAAACAGAACTGACTGGATAAATTTTGTGGGGAGAGGCATATAACCAGGGATTTGGCACCCCTTTTAATGTGACAGCGTTCAGACTGACTTTTTCGGATATGTTTATGTGAAGCTACAGAATGTGGTGAATGTTTTTTGGCCTATCTGATGGAGCCAGGATTCCATGGGATTGAATGATGAGTGAATGGAAGTGTGGCCCATTGAACTGGGTACACTTGAGCTGTCTGAAAGTTGCTACTCCTCACCCTGCCCTAGGGTGGGAAAGGAGGTCTGAATAATGATGATGATAAATGTCCTTCAACTCCTACCCGATCCCCCCAAAACGCCTGAACATATACATCATCACATCCTGACCTCTCTTCTTGCCTAACAATGGGGTGAGGAACACTGGTGTAAGCAACAAACACTGTCAGACACAGACAAGGTACAGGTAAAAATCACCATTATCATCATCATCATCATCATTATCCAGACCTCTTCTCTCACTTAAGGATGGGATGAGGCAGGATCCACCAAAAAAAAAAAAGGGAGAAACTATACTTCATACCAACTAATCTGGCCAGGCATGTATGGCAATGCTATTCCCCCCGAGATTCTGATTGGCAGGAGATGTTTGTTCGATTTCGTTGTTGCATAAACCGATACTCTCTATTATCAGATGTGATACAGTAAGGTCCCGAGTTACGTCAGAGTTCCGTTCCTGAGACATGACGTAAGCCGATTTTGAACGTAAGTCGAGTTCTACAGATTTTTCAACCATACATCGCATACTATACATGTAATAATCTTATAACAGGTTTGTATAAGAAACACAGTCTTTTGAACTGATGATATTTACTGAATAAAATATAAGTTGTACTTGCTACGAGTCTTTGTCACAGTAGCTCACTCGCTGCAGTAACGGCACTTCTCATCGTCATGGCAACCGCTTCCTCACTCTCCCGTCCTTACACACATGTCCACTGCCAACACACACTTTATTCCTAAATTCAAACACTTTTCATACTTCATCATACAATAAAGTTTACCGTAAAATACTGCCGTAAAATATGAAATACGAACATCATTACCAGCACGATAATGTAAGCATTTCTAACATCAATTTTGATGGCTTTTTTTTTCCTCACTCGATCACTGATGCTTTTTCTCCTTTCTCATTACGCTTAATAATATCGACTTTTTCACGTAATGTGATGGTCTTGCGTTTCTTGGAGTCATTATGGCCAGTAGGAAGCTGTCTCTTAGGCATCGTGGAATCAGGCGAAAAACAAACACAAGAAAATTACAGTACAGGTGGTAGTAGCAGCAAGACTGAGAGCGATTGTTGGTTTGTTGGTAGTCCAGCGTGAAGGGGAAAACACCAGAGACATCTTGCGGTAAACAGCAACACTTTAAAAACTGAGCTTTACGTATTTTTTCTTTATTTTCTTATATTTTAAAATTTCCGAACCGACTGTCGTAACCTCGATTTGACGTAAGTCGATACCGACGTAACCCGGGACCTTACTGTACCGAGTTTTTCAGCAATACAAACGGCAAAAGCAATGTGAAATCTGCTATATACTTAACAAAAATGAAATTTTTGTAGGAAGATGGAGTCAACAAAGTGATTATAATACAGTCCAAGTCAAGGTCAGCATTCAAACAATTCTTCCTACGGAAATTTAATTGTTGTTAAGTATACAACGGATTTCATATTGCTTTTGATAATTGTATTGTTGAAAAACTCAGTATCACATCTAACAATAAAGAAAGTATCAGTTTAAGTAACAATGAAATCGAACAAACACCTCCAGCCAATCAGAATCTCAGGGGGAACAGTGTTGCCATACATGCCTGGCCAGATTAAATGGTATGAGGTATAACTGTTACCACACCAAATAACACTGCTTAACCTAACCTGACCATACTTATCCTAAACAACCCAACCCAACCAATCTTAGGCGCCTTCCAGTGGCGGCACTGATATAAATTTAAATACTGGGTGTCAAGTGCGATCTTTGAAAAAGTTCAGGTAATTCTTGGGATAAATTTAGGTAAGAAATGCTATGTAAACAATAGTCCAATTCTCAATCATGATAGCTCCAATTACTGATGATCTTAGGGGCAAAAATGGTCTTATCATTAACCCATAAGGTCATCAGAAACTGTAGCTCTGTAATGATTAAGAGTTGGACTCATGTTGATACAGCATATTCTACAATTACTGATAACCTTATGGGCAAAAATGGTCTTATAATTAACTCATGTCATCAGCAACTGTAGCTCTGTAATAGCTAAGAATTGGACCCATGTTGATATGGAAATTTCTACTCAAAATTAGCCCAAGCATCACCTCCTGAAGTGTCTAAACAATACACAAAGTATAAATATATTACAAAGAAGTTGGCACAAAGTCAAAATATAGCACTGTACTGAGCAAGGATATCAGGAAGTGAGCTAAAGGAATCATATGAGATAAAGGTGTTTTTGCTGTCAGATTCTAAGTGCCTTTGGAAAGTTCTTAACATATTTCCCAAAGTGATTTAAGCTGCACACTGCATGTCAATTTTTTGTGTATTACTGATATATGCTTACTCAGTACTTAAACACTATGACATGCACGAAAATGCTAAGGTGTAATATGCATAAATCATTAAGAGTTTATGATGGCACAGGACGTTTCTTAACACCACTTCCTCAGCAACTTATTCTACATATACTACCTCATCATTCTCCTGTATATTAATGAGGCAACAATGTCAATACTGAAACAATATGACTCAGGAAAATGCATAACAAATTATTAAGGAAGAGAAAGCGGCACAGGAGGCATCTTAACACCTCTTCCTCGACACCTTATTCTACAAACGCTACCTCATCATTCTCCTGTATGTTACTGATGCAACTATGTCAATAATGTACTGAACAATAAGGCATATATACAGGATGCTTTAAAGTGCAATACGCATAATAAATTGCTCAGGATGGGTTCTAGGTGACACAGGAGGCTTCTTAACACCTCTTCCTTGGTAAATTATTCTACACACTGTACCTCATCATTCTTCTGTATGTTATTAAAGCAAACCCACTTATCATACTGAAGTTTTGCTAGAATTAACAGACCTGTACTTACACATGTTTGGCTTCACCTTTATGACAAGCATGTGACTACTGCAAAGGTAAATAAATCTAGTTTGATATAAACCTTTCTGGAATGCCATTATACATGAAAATATTATATGTTACCTTTGCCTTACTCCTGGAATTTCAAGCACTTTACTGTATTAAAAAAAAAAAAAAAAAAAACACTTCTAAGAACACACTGTGGCTGATGCCTTTCTGTGGAGGGTGTGAGGCAGTTGTGTCAGCTGCCTCATGGTTAATCCAGCACTGCACAACACCAAGCATCAGGCCTCAAAACTAACAGTGGAGGCAACCAGCAGCGAGGAACCCCCATGGGTGGAGTCAGCGGGTGAAGGTATGCACCACAACAGCTGCCATACACTGACCTGGAAAGACAGGTAATTATTAACATTAGCTGGTGGTGGCTGAGACGGTAAAGAGGCCGTCTGCATCACCACCATCACTGCCACCACCATCATCACCACCACCACCATCACTACCACTACCACTACCATGATCACCACCACTACCACCATCACCACCAATGCCACCACCACCCTAACCCCTGTTCCTACCAATTTATGGGATGGGTGGATCCGGAAAGAGAAAAAGGGACTCTTACCCTCATATAAATGCATATATACAGTACAGTATATACATACAAACTGTACATATATACATAATCATATATCTTCATCCATATCTTCATCCAATCCTATGCTGCCCCACATACATATATTTAAACATATATACCTTCATATATACATACATACCTTCCATTTGCAACGAGTTTTTGTGTAACACTGCAACCTTCACCCGACAATGTAGTTTTGGGTATACCGTCTATTCTTGGCTGCTATCCTTATCTTATCCTCAGGGGTTACTGCATCTACGGTCAGATCTGTAAAGTGTGCTACAAATCAGTGGGATAAACTACAACAACTTTATTATTTCCATTATTATTATTTCTTTTACTATCAGGTTGAAGTTAGACATTTTTTTGTTTGTCAGTCTGTTTTCTATACTCAGTGCCCTTCTCCTGCAGTCCGCCCTCCTCCTTTAATGAACAGGGAAGGAGCTGATGGATATTTGTACACCCAGGCAGTGGTGCTGAGTGGTTAATGTTATATCAGTGCCACCACATGAAGGCATCCCTCTCCACCACCAATTAAAATACAGTAGCTGCAAATGTATGATCTATCTATCTATCTATCTATAGCCCGACGCCCTACTCCCCCAAATGTATGAACTCACCTCAATATAAGCTGAGTGTGGGTGGCTGGTATCAATCAACCCGTAACTACAACACACAGTACATCACAAGCCATTCCAAAGAGACCTGCTGCATTCCTGTATACCATGTGAGTCAGCCTGAGGAGTGAATTGAAAAATGATTTAGTTGTTGGACTTGTTTGGTGTGATAGGTTATTATTAAGCTAGATGTTGAGGCAGTGCCAGGATTCCAGAGACTTGAATGGTGAGTCAATGAGTGTGTGGCCCATTTCACTAGGATGCTGCTGATTAGCCCTCCCATTATCATGCTTTTTTTTTTCTTTCTTTCTTTTTTTTGACCCTACCTTAACCCACTTGAAGATGTGAAAAAAAAAAAAAGCTTGATGAAAAATGTGTATAGGTAGGGCATATACTTATGAGTAAATTCACACACCTATATTTAAGCATGCCCTTTTACATCCCATAACAATGACACTGGTTTCTGATAAACTGGAAAAAATGTACTTTGTATATATGCTTTTCTCATAAATAAATGTGTGCTGGAAAGGAATGCATTCATATGACAGTATCAATATAACTAAGTGGTTTAACAGGGGGAGTGAGCTGGGGGGAGGGCAATCAAGCGGTGGGTGACAGTGATTTGGAGGTGTTTTGTCTGCAGCCACCATTTGTGGGATTAGGGCGGCGGGCTATAGACAGATTACAGAGATAGGTTTAACGGCCTGGTACAGTAATACAAATATCCCTCAACTACTTCCCTATCCCTTGAAAGGCAGATGGTGGACTGTAGGAGAAAGGCATCTTAACTCCTTCAACCCATGTACACGTTTCAATGTTGCTTGTCTGCAGTTGATGCGTCTGCTTGACTAGACAGACTGGGGTTAGTAAATGAGTTATCCTTTGTACTTTCACATGAGCACTGTGTTGATGTGGATGTGACTGTAAGTGCTGTGAGAAATATTTTAATTGGTTTGGCCATGTGGAGAGGAAGGAGAATGAGCGACTGGCTAGAAAAGCATATGTGAGTGAGGTAGAGGGGGATATGGAGGGATGGGGTGGAGAGGGATATCAGAGAAGGGGTGTGTGAGGTGGTGGGAGGGCAGACAAATGGCTGAGGAAAGGGTGATGTGGAGGTGTCTGGTTATGGACAGCTAGTTTCTTTGTAGCAGCCGTGGCTCAGTGGGTTAGAGCACTCCGCTCTGGCCGTAGGGTCGGAGGATCGAATCCACCCAAGGGTCGTTGGTAGACATCAGGAAGGGCATCCGGTCATAAAATGCTACACGCTCCAATCCAAAAAGGCCGACGCATGCAAGCATGTTGCAGCCTTCAAAAACGAAACGAAACAAGGACATGGCAGATTTTCTCACATGTACAACTACCAGTCAGTGATCTCGTCACCCACAGTTCCACTCCCTGCCTTCCTCTCACTTCTGACCACACAACGTCCAACTTACTGAATTCTAACATATATTTCATTACTGTACTATAACAACAGTCAAAACCACAGACCAGTAAGCGACCAGATTTTGCTGTCCACCATTCTGAAATGTCCAGGTCACCGGCCAATGAGTGACCTGCAGTATTTGCATTATCTTCTCTTCTGCCAATTATATTATTACTATTTTTTTCATAATAGCAGGCCTGTGGGCAGACGTTTTGAATGAGGAAGGGGGTCATTTTCTGCTGAATCTGGACTTCCATAGCAGCCAGCTGGTCAAAAGTGTGCTGAATGCTTGCTATGGAGATCTAGGTGTATGCATAAGTGATGCTGAGAGGCAGCACCAACCTTCTGAACAATGGAGTGACTCTTTCTGCAGATAATAAAAAAACAGACCATGGAGAAGTGAACCTTTATGCAGATGGGGGGGGGTCGTCCGACCCTCTCGACCCCTCCCCCCAAGGCTACAAGCCTGAATAAAAGGAGAAGCCCCCAGAATCAACATGAATCTAGTTCAGCTACAGCTACTGTAGACTGTATATGCACAAACTGCTTTGATTTTTACAAATGTGGAGCAAAATTCCACAAAGATGACTGAGAATCTATCAATTTTATGAGATGATGGCCTTCTATCCAAGTGTGTTAAGTGTTCAAAGTGTGTCAGTGCTGCTCCCTGCCTCTATAAGCCACACAGACAAACCAGCCCTTGGCTCTGACCACCTCCTGATCATCATCACTACCAAAACCAGAATCACCCCAGCTGGCCACAGACACACACACTAATTATAAGAGAGCCAACTGGGAGGCCTTCACAACTGAAACAGAACAACACTTTGAAACATTAAACAGTACATCCATCACAAACATCAACACCCCTGTGCACACTTTCAATACTATCTATCTATCTATCGCCAGACGCCTCAATCCCGCACGGGGTGGACACACAAATAAATTGCCTCCAAGTCGCTCTGTCCCCCGCCACTTCACCACCCCACCCCCAACCCACACCCCCCCACTCCACCCCCCCTCCCGCTTGCCCTCCCACCCCACCCACAAACACTCCCCCCACCAGCCCCCACCCTGCACCCCTCCCCACACGCCCGAACCACCCCAACGTGCCCCTCCCAACGCCTCCCACCACATCCACAACCACACCACAATGCTCCCCCACTCCCCCACTTGTCAGTCCACCCCTCCATGGGACTCCACATGCTCCCCCCAAACAACTCACTTTCAATACAATTAATACAATTATACAAAACGCAGACAAAAGACACATCCCCAGAGGCAACAGAAAAAGACACGACCCCAATTTCACACCAGAAATTCAAGGCCTCGTCAGACAACGGGACACATTACGACACTCCCGAACACCACATACACATAACACCATACAACAAATACATGAACTCAACACTCAAATAAACAATAAAATATCAGAACAGCAAACACTAAATTGGAATAATTATCTCCAAACACTTGATCACAAAACAAACACCAGCAAACTCTACAAAACACTAAACAGCATCACACTCTCCAACAGCAACACTACACAATCACACGCTGCCATCACAACAACAGACACCATACCTTCAAACAAACAACAAGCAAACACTCTCATCAATCACTTTTCACATGTCAGCCATCTAAACCCCCATCCTGATGACTGACGTATCATCTGACATAAGAGACAGTTCCCCACAGACCCAAACTTCACACCTTTCACTTACAACCAGACGAAGCACATCATCAGCAACCTCAAGCACTCATCTGCCTGTGAACCAGATAACATAAGCAACATACACCTTAAACACATTGGACCACAAGGCATACAAGCACTCACCAACATATCAAACTACAGCTACTCACACAACATAATACCCAACATCTGGAAGCATGGCATTATCATCACAATCCCCAAACCCAACAAAGACCCCACGTTACCTTCCTCACACCACCCCATCACATTCCTCTGCACCCCCTCCAAAGTCACTGAAAGACTGGTACAGTACTACAACTAGTTGCACTTCACACCCCCCAAGCCCCATCACAACATGGTTTTAGGCCACTACACTCCACAAACACTCTTCTTACAGACCTCACACAGAGTTTTTGATGGCAAGAATTCAGCTACGCCACAAAATAGAACACTCCTTGTCACACTAGACATTAGTAAAGCTTTTAATTCCATCCCCCGCCACAACATCACAAACAAAATATTCAACACAAACATGCACAATAACACAAAAAGATGGCTGGCAAACTACCTAGCAGGGAGATATGCACATGTAACTTTTGCTGGTCAGTCCTCGAACATCAGAAACTTCATAAATGGCGTCCCCCAAGGATCTGTCTTGTCTCCTACACTCTTCAACCTATACATGCATGACATACCCACACCTCACACACAACAAATACACATAGCTTCCTATGCAGATGACATAACACATGCACACACCAAAATGCAAACACAGCCGCACACATCCTCCAACCTTACCTCAACACACTACACAAATGGTTCACCACAAAGAGCCCCGGCCAAATCTACAGTGACCCTTCTCACAAACTGGACAGCAGAACACAGTCACATTCCACATCTCACCATAGACAACACTCCCCTACCACACACACACACACACATACACACACACACACAAAATCCTTGGTGTAACATACAATACACCAATGTCATTTAAACATCACAAACATCAAAAATAAATTAACACCTAGACTCAATGCCTTGAAGTCACTTGCCCATACAACATTTGGACACAACAAAGAAACCACCACCACAGTATACAAACAATATATACGTTCAGTGATGAATTATGCAAGCCCTGCTTGGGCTCCTAACCTCACTAAAACACACTATAACACTCTTCAGACCATACAAAACAAGGCCCTAAAAATAATCACAGGCTGCACAGCTACTACACCTACAGACCACCTACACCAAGAAACCAAAGTCCTCAAAGTCAAGGATCATCTAGACATGAGAGGCACCCAAATTCTCGTTGCAGCCTCCACACACCTACAACATCCACTACACTACATGGCAGCACATCCACACACACCAAGGAACATCAAAACAACACCCTGCACACGATATCATACACAAATACTATCATCTCTTTCCCCCCGTCCGCCTCAGACCAGCTTCCAGAAGCATATTCATACACAAATCACTCGCCGTTCCATTCAGTCACTCAAAGACAACACACAGCTGCATTCACGGGCTCCTGATATCCATCCTTCTGAATCCTATCTCCCCCGTGAGGACAGGGTCCACCTGGGCAGGCTGAGATGTGGGCATCATCCAGCCCTCTTAAGTTATCAGAAGAGGCTGGATGACTCCATCGCTGATGCCTGTCCAGGATGTAGAACAGCACCCCATACTATTAAACACATTATGGAAGACTGCATTGCACACAATCACCTATGCCAACAACACAACATACACTTCTTGAGAGCTCTGTGGGAAAGCCCGGTCTCAGCCATGGCCTTCCTTAGGGACTCGGGGCTGTTCGGCCAGACTCCCTAGGGAACAACTACTACTACTACTACCAGCAACCAGTGACTATTTGGGCAGGTTCAAGTTAATGCTTAAAATACCAGTACCAAACATTTCTGATCTGGACATGTGGCTTTCCAAGGGGATGGCTATTGGTCCGCAAGGGCTACCAACAGGTGATGTCTGGCGTGTCTAACATAAAAATTGGTTGGGGTTGGATTAAGTCTGGTAAATGACTAAAAACAATTTCCTTTTTCTAATAGGTTTCTTTGTGGTTTGTGCAACTTGCCCTATTTCACCCACTGGAGGGGGAGAAGGGGGAGCTCAATAACTATCTGGCTAAAAAACAAGTGATATATGGGAGCAACGGTAACTACAATAACACAGAGCAAAGTAAAAACCTTAACTTACCGTTTCACACGAACGCCATTTTCACTAAAAGCTGCATATGTGCCACTAATTCTCCAATACATTTTACCAAATATTACCCTCACGCCTTCCAAGATATAAGGATGACATAATTTTTTTGTGATTTAAACCCCAGATGTTAAATGTCTTGGTCCGGCCCTGTAACTAAAACGAAAACAAACATTTCACCTTTCATTCATGATACCCGAAATGTTACATAGAATTGCAAACTGAACGCTACAATAACCTTCAAAGCCTGTCCCTTTAAATGACCATATTCTAGTGTTAAAAATTTACGAACATTAAAGGGCTCTTATGGGACTTAAAACCCACGTTATCAACCTCCCTGTTAAAGGGACATCTTGGTTCACCTGAGTAGACAGCGCCGTATATCTTCCTTATACTTAACAATTACACCATAACTCTACTAAATCCACCTATCCACATTGGCACTAGACAATAATTAATACAAAGACTGGAAAATTACCATGATATTAATTAAAGATTTGTGTATTAAAGACAAAAACATCTACTCACCTCCATCTCCTCCGCCTCCTTGCCTCTCCACTCCCATAATTCCTCAGTGACGTGACGTCACACATTTATTTATCATGACAAAATCTTACAAATACTTTATTATTGATAACCGGTTTTTCAAATAATAATTAATGGCAGATTTTACAGAGCAGCAAGCAAAATTATTTTCGTTGTTTTACATTTCCTGGTGTTACTGTGACAATAGTTTACACATCACCCCATAATAATCATCCTCTTAAATGTCATTAATGTCCATCATCTTTAACTAGACGTAAAATTACTCTCTCACCATCTTGAATACCGGTTGTCATCACCGTCAATGGAGCAATAGCTAGGTTTTCACAAATGGACCAGCACTGGGGGGGGGGGGGGAGGATCGCTACATTGTGTGCACACATTAAATAAACCGAAATGTCAAATGGGTTGAGAGGGCCAATAGTTTGTTTGGGTGGCCTGGGCTCATCTATTGTAGACGTGAACCTGCTGGACTGCAGGCTGGAGTTGCCTTCCAGCACTCCCTTTTGGAGGATAGGGAGAATAAGGCATGCAGGTCATGAAAGGGCAGGGCAAGCCCCCAAAAGTAGGCTCCTATTTTTCCCCAAAGAGGAGCTGGCCCCTCCATTATACCACCAAAAAAGGGAGATTGGACCCCACCTCTTCTCCCCAAAATTGAGGCTGCCACCCTTTACCCTGCTGTAGAAAAGTGATGGTTCTCCCTTTGCCCCCGAAAAAAGGGGGGTTCCCCATCCCCCACAAAATAAAAAGGGGGCTGCCCCACTCCCCACAAAATAGAAAGGGGGCTGCCATATCCCCCACAAATAAAAATGGTGGGTAGAATGAGGTCAGGGTGGGTAGATTTAGGTCAAGGTGGGCAGAATTGGGTGAGGGTGGGTAGAATTAGGTTAGGGTGGGTAAAATGAGGTCAGGGTGAGTAGAATTAGGTCAGGGTGGGCAGAATGAGGTCAGGGTGGGCAGAATTAGATCAGGGTGGGGTAGAATGAGGTCAGGGTGGGTAAAATGAGGTCAGGGTGGGTAAAATGAGGTCAGGGTGGGTAGACATA
>JAGKTI010028968.1:0-12787 GCA_018397915.1 Birgus latro | reverse complement strand
AAGGCTGCATACAACTTCTTGCCCTTCTCTAGAAACTTTTCCACTAAGGATCTAAGAATGAATATCTGGTCTACACAACCTCTTCCCTTCCTAAAACCTCCTTGTTCTTCTCCAACTAATTCCTCAGTAATTTCCCTAACTCTGTCAATAAGTATTCTACCATATATTTTTCCTATTACACTGAGAAGGCAAATGCCCCCATGATTGCCACACACTGCTTTTTCCCCTTTTCCTTTGTACAGAGGAATAATTATACCTGACTTCCAATCCTCCGGGACTCTACCCTCCTCCCAAGCCAATCTGCACACCTTCCACATCCATTCTATTACTATCTCTCCCCCATGCTTCAGCATTTCACCACACACTCCATCAATTCCTGGGGCTTTCCCCATTTTAACTTTCTTCATTGCTTCCACCACTTCCATCCTGGTGATTTCTTCCTCTCTTCTCACAACCCTCCTTCTCCCTGCCATTCCCCAGCCACTTATACTTGCATTACTTTCATTCTCTATGTTCAACAGTTCATTAAAGTGTTCTCTCCATCTGTTTACTTTTTCTCCCTTCTCCACTAGTAATCTACCATTTTTATCTTTCACACCCCCACTGACTTTGTTGGCACCCTGTCTAGCTCTCTTTACCTCCTTCCAGAACATTTTCTTACATTCCCTCCACTTTGCACTCAAATTCCTTCCAAATTCCTCATCCTGTACTGTATTATTATTTTTTTATTATTATTATTAATGGTAGGTGGGGGTGCTCACCATCCACTCACTTGATGTAGTGCTGCTCTCGGGTGTGTCCTTTCCTTTCCTCCTTCCTTCTTTCCTTCCTCTACTACCGTTCTTTACTTCATTCTTTCTTCGTCCTTCTACCTATAGGTGACTTTACACTCCCTCTTCTATCTGCCTTTCCTTCATTCTTTCCTCTTCCATCTGCCTATGGGTGACTCTACACTGAGTGACAAGCCAATTGGTTTCCTGTACACCAGGAAGCCATTTACTATGCCGAGTGGTAACCAAATAACCAAATTATGGTGTCTGGTGTTTTATTGGGTAATTACGGCACTCCAGTCAGATTGAGCCAGTGAAGGATTATATCCAAGGGGTGGTTGGGGTTTATTGCTCACATAATGCCACTCAGGGATGAGTGAGGCTGGTCACTCTCATCTTAAATGTTAGGACCAACTTGCCTAGCCCCGGGCTTCTACGCTCTTCATGGGGCAACGTAAGATTGGATGATGGGTGAATGGATGGATTATTATTATTATTATTATTATTATGATATTATTATTATTGGTGATGTGTATGCAGGGATGATTAAGTGTAGTGGAGAGAGTGGAATGAAATGTTTCTTGGAGATGGGTAAGAAGGCATGGATAAATGAAACTGTGTCAATAGAGTGTAAAAAGGCAGTGATTGTACCCCTGTACAAAAATAAAGGTGAGCAAGGTGAGTGCAAGAATTATCGTGGCATAAGTCTGTTGAGTGTTGTCGGGAAGGTATAGATGGAGGGTCTTGAGGAGGATGGATAGTGAACTTGTAGAACGGAAGGCAATGATAGATTACGTGTGTGTGGATGAGCGAATGAGAAGACAAGTGTTGGATGCAAGAGTGTGGAGTGGGTAGGGGAGTGGAATCTCTGACCATCACTTAGTGATGGCCAAGGTGAGGCTGCAAAGAAAGTGGGTGAAGATACCAAGGAGAAGAGAGGAGGAAATAGCTCCTGTGAGAAGAGTGGGGAAGTTACAAGATAGTGAGAAAATATCAGAGTATAAGAGAATAGTGGAAGAAAGATTGGGAAGGTATACGTTAGAGCAGGTGGAAGGGGTGGAAGGTGTATGTAGGATTTTCACGGAAGAGATAAGCGCAGCGTGTGAGGAGGTTTGTGGAGTTATGAGGAGATGCAGGGGTGTGCAAGGGACAGCATGGTGGAATGATGAGGTGAAATGAGCTGTGGAACAAAAGAAGAAGGCATATAGTGAATGGCTGGTGAGCAGAGGTAGAGGAGAAGATGAGAGAGAGAAGAGAGACGTATATGTGAGGTGGAGAAGAGAGGTGAAGAGATTGGTGAAGGAGAGTAAGAAGAAAGTGGATGAGGAGTTTGGGAGGAATCTGAGTGTAAAATGGAGGGAGAGTAAGAAATTGTTTTGGACGGAGGTAAAGAAAGTAAGACAGTGTGAAAGGGGAAATAGTAGGGGAGTGAAAGGTGGGAATAATAGATTACTGGTGGAGAAGAGAGAGAAATTGAGGAGATGGAAGGAGCACTTTGAGGATTTGTTGAATGTAGAGAGTAAGAGCAGAGCAAGTATAAGTGGTTGGGGAATGGCTGGGAGAAGAGGTGAGAGGAGGGAGGAAGAAATCAGTAGGGCGGAAGTAGTGGAAGCATTGAAGATCAAGATGGGAAAGGCCCCAGGAATTGATGGAGTGTGTGGTGAAATGCTGAAGTATGGGGGTGAGATTGCTGTGGAATGGATATGGAAATTGTGTAGATTGGCTTGGGAAGAGGGAAGGGTTCCAGAGGACTGGAAATCAGGTACTGTATAATCGTTCCTTTATACAAAGGAAAAGGGGAGAGAGAAGTATGTGGTAATCATAGGGGTCTTTGCCTTCTTAGTGTGACTGGAAAGATATATGGTAGAATACTTATTGATAGGGTTAGGCATATAACAGAAGAGTTAGTTGGAGAACAAGGGGGATTTAGGAAGGGAAAAGGGTGTGTAGATCAGATATTTGTTCTAAGATGTTTAGTGGAGAATTATCTAGAGAAGGGAAAGAAAGTGTATGCTGCCTTCATGGACTTGGAGAAAGCTTATGACAGAATAGATAAGCAAGGTATGTGGAAGGTATTAAGAATATATGGAGTGGAGGGGAAATTGTTGAGTGCTGTGAAGATTATGTACGAATGAGCTAGGGCTACTGTGCGAGTGGATGGTGAGCTAAGTGAGTTCTCTGATCTGAAAGTGGGACTAAAACAGGGTTGTGTGATGTCTCCATGGCTGTTTAATATATAAATGGATGGAGTTACAAAGGAGGTGCAAGGTAGGGCAGTGGATGTGGGGGTTGCTCTAATGAATGAGGGCGAGATGTGGATGATTCCGGTGTTGTTGTTTGCTAATGATACAGAATTGTTGAGTGAAGATGAAGGGGAGTTGCAAGGTTTGGTGAATGAATTTGGGACAGTGTGTAAGAAGAGGAATCTGAAAGTCAATGTGAACAAGAGTAAAGTTATGGTGTTTGAGAAGAATGAAGTCACAGAATGCACAGTGAGGTTGGATGGTGAGGATATGGAGAATGTGAGTGCATTCAGGTACTTGGGCAGTGTGATGAGTAAGGATGGAAGTTTTGGGGATGAAATACTTGAAAGGGTACAGCAGGGAAGGAAGGTTGTTGGTTCATTGAAAGCGGTGATGAGAAATACGGAGGTGAGTATGGAAGTCAAGAAGTCACTGCATGATAGTATCGTGATCCCCACCCTGTTGTATGGAAGCAAGGCATGGACCTTGCTAGAGGCTAGCAAGTCAAGAGTGAGAGCAGTGGAAATGAGTTTCTTGAGAGGAGCGTGTGGAGTGACATAAGGGGACAGGTTGACGAATGAAGAAGTATAGGAACGATGTGGGGTGGATGTGGATGTGGTTGAGAAGATTAGGAGAAATACACTGAGGTGGTTTGGACATGTGGAGAGAATGGAGAATGAAAGACTGACTAAGAGGGTGTATGCAGGTGGGGTGGAGGGAGAGAGAGGGAGGGGAAGGCCAAGGATGAGGTGGAGGGATGGAGTTGAGAGGTATATGAGGGAGGGGGGAGAGAGCTGGGGGGAGGGTAGGCAAATGGTGGGTGATAGAGCGACTTGGAGGCATTTTGTCTGCGGCCACCCTTTGTGGGATTTGGGTGTCGGGCTATAGATAGATAGATAGATTATAGAGAAAGAAAGAGAGTTAGAAGTTCTAGTAAGTGACAAATAGAATAGCTTTAGGAGTGGGAGAGGATGTGTGGATCAAATATTTGCAGTTAGACAGATAGTAGAGAAAGCATGTGAGAAGAACTATAAGGTGTTTATGGCATTTATGGATCTGGAAAAAACATGTGACAAAGTAGACAGAGAAGGATTGTGGAATATTTTGTGCATGTACGGTGTAGATGGTAAGCTGCTTGGTGCTGTCAAGAGTTTTTTTTGGTGGTAGTAAGGCATGCGTAAGGGTAAATGGTTATGTAAGTGAATAAATCACGATCATTGTGCGCATGCTACAGGGTTGTGTGATGTCTCCACGATTGTCTAATATAAATACGGAAGGGTTGATGAGAGAAGTAAACACACGAGTAATGGTGAGAGGGATGGCATTGGCAGTGAATGGTGATGGATGGAATCTCTCAAATTTGTTGTATGTTGATGATGCAGGCGTACTTGCAAATACCGGACAAGAGCTTGGTTGACTATTGCAGAGTTTTGTTGGTATCTGTGAGCATCGTACCTTGAGAGTAAATGTAGAAGAGAGTAAAGTGGTGGTTATTGAGAGAGAAGGTGATTCCCAGTGTGATGTTACATTAAATGGAGAGAGACTGGAATTGGTGCAAGAGTTCAGATACCCGGGTACAGTGATAAGAAAGAGGAATATGTGCAAAAGAAGTGGAAAGTAGAGTGACACAATGAAGGAAACTAGCTGGCGCTTGGAAGGCCTTGATAAGAAACAGAGGCTTGAGTGTTGCAGCTCCACAAGACTTACATGAAGGAGTATTAATGCCAGTTTTAACATATGGATGTGTGACCATGGTGTGGCATGAAAATGAAAAGTCAAGAGTAAGAGCAGTGGAGATGGGACTGCTGAGGAATGTATAGCCGTGGTCATAAATAATCACCTATCCTCCAGTACCCCGTCCCTCAGGCTGGCTCCTTTATGCACGGCAAGTCACACTGGAGTAAGAGGGGCGGAGAGGGAGGGGCCAGAGAGATAAGGGAAGGTGGGTGGGGGGATGAGTGATGGTGCGAGGGTGGAGTAAGGGAGGGGAAGGAGGGGAGGTAAAGGAGGGAGAGTGAAATGTGAAGTGGTGGTCACATTATTTGCCTATTTTCTTTCATTCAGGGCATGATATAAAGGAGTTGATATTTGGTAGATAATGCTGGATTACACCATGAATGGTGGCTCCAGATAACGAGCTTGACGTGGTGATATCAAGGGCTGGCTCGTGAAAGAAGTATATTGACGTGACAGATAAGACATTAGTGCGGAGCCAGGTACTGTACAGTAAACCCTTGATAAGCCGAACTATATGAGGCTCTACCCTGGTTCGAATTACCGAATTTTCCGGCTTACCGAATTTTCACCCCCAAAATTGCTAAATTACCGAATTATCACCCCCAAAAATTGCTAAGACAATACCTATTGCATGTCCTTTCAACACTAAATTAAAGAAGCATATATAAATAAATTAGTTATGACAAAAAACAATATAGTGCATTTAATATACATTTAACCCCTTCAGTGCTGGGTGTATTTTCATTTTGTTCTTGCTGCCACCAGACAATTTTAGTCAGTGTAGGTTGGATCTGTGGAAGTGCACGGGGTTGGTACAGCCTTCGTTAGCCCCTTCAGTATGTGAGTCCAGTCCTGAGTGCCATAAAATCGGCTGGAGGAAGCGTAAATAAAGTAGAAATAGACGTCACAGTACTGAAGTGGTTAATTGGTAGAAAATCATTCACAGAGGCAGTACCGACTGTCGGTAACGTGTGTTGGAGATGGATTTTCACCCCCCCAAATTGCAGTAACAGTACTTATTACTTGTCTTCTTAACACTAAAGTAAAGGAGCATATACAGTGTATAAATTAATAAAGAAAGACAAAAAAGAAAGAATTCAGTGCACATAATTTGCCGTTTGTCAGAGGCAGAAGTTCGTCGGCAGTTTGTTTTGTTTTGGAGACGGAGGTGTTGGAGGTGGTTTAACTCACACTTGAACGTAAATTCTAAAAAGTACCCAGTATTTACTTCACTCTATATTAAGAACTAAACTTAAATGTAATCACTATAATAGACTGCAGTGTAATACCTTTCGTTAGAAGCAGTAGATTCTTTGGCAGTTTGTTTTGTTTTGGAGACAGAGGTGGTTGAGTTCATACTGTAACATAAATTCTAAACAGTACCCAGTATTTATTTCACTCTATATTAAGAACTAAACTTAAATGTAATCACTGTAATAGACTGCAATGTAACACCTTTCGTTAGAAGCAGTAGATTCTTCGAAGTTCGGCAGTTTGTTTTGTTTTGGAGACGGAGTTGGTGGAGGTGGGTTAGTTCATACTTTAACGTAAATTCTAAACAGTACCCAGTATTTACTTCACTCTATATTAAGAACTAAACTTAAATGTAATCACTGTAATAAACTGCAATGTAACACTTTCAGTAATAATAGTACTGAACTTTAATCGTGATCACTACACTGTCACACGCGCACATTTTTTTTTTTTTTTAGCTTCATTTCTTTATGACTAGAGGTGCCAGTATCACTTCTTTTAAGCTATGAACCTTCCATGGCAAGGCAGAAGGCAAAAGGGGAGCACTGTTCAGCACTAAATGACAGTAAGAATGGCGCAACTACCGTCTCCAAAAGCAAGCAGCAGACTGGCGCCATGAGTCCGCTTGGCGCCACTTCTCCCCCTACTTTTGCATTTCGGCCTACTTTCATACGTGGTCTCGGCCTGAGTCGGCTAACTGAAGATTCCAGCTTCTAAAAGTTCAGCTTATCAAGGGTTTACTGTATTTATGTCTATCCATGTATTTTGACTTCAGATGCAGAATGGAATCTGGATGACTTTCCCTTCCGTAATGTTTATATAAGAAATGTCTTCTACCATTTCATGTACGGTCATTAAATTTTGGAACAGATATCATATGCAACCTTTGATTTGGCTGTCTCCACGTTAAATATGCTCCTGTCACTATATACAGTACTCCCTTTATACAGTCATTATCATGTCAGCTATTTTATGGCATCACTATATGAAAAACCTGTTTAAACTAATTTTGCATAAAAGGTAATGAAATTTGATGTCTGTGCACATGGATGGGTACAATAATGGCATCTTTCATATTCTGTTTGAAGGAAAATGAAGTAGAATCCTACCCAAATTCCCAAAATATATCTGTGTCAATGTTTACCGACATTGTTCAGGCCAAAGCAACCAGGAAAGCCTTAGTTAGTAGTTCAGTGGCCTCGTGCCTCAATAGCCTCTTGCAGTCTTTGCAGCACCGAGGAAACAGTGTTGTTGATGGTTTGCTGGTTTCGTCTGAACAACTCCCACTCGTCTGTGGTGCGCTGGAGGAGGTGGGCTCGTGTCCTCTCATTCTCTGGCTTCCATGCATTGACAGTCTGGACCCACACAGTCTCGATGGCTCTGCACTAATGTTTGATCTGTCACATCAGTATATTTCTCTTATGAGCTAGCCCTTGATATCACCTCCTATCTAAAGCTTGTTATCTGGCACCCCAATACAAGGTGTAATGCAGCAATATCTGTCAAATATTAAACTCCGGTTTATCATGCTCTGAATGAAAGAAAATAGACAAATAATGTGACTGTCACTTTGCATTTCATTCTCCCTTCTCTGCCTCCCCTTCCTCCCCTCCCTTACTCCACCCACGCACCATAACTTGTCCCACCACCCACCTTCCCTTCTCTCTCTGGCCACTCCCCCTCAGTCCCTCTTACTCCAGTGTGACATGCCGCACATAAAGGAGCCAGCCTGAGGCACAGGGTAGTGGACGATAGGTGATTATTTATGACGACGACTATATGTGGAGTACAGAGAGTGGATATGATTCGTGAAAGATGCAGAGTGAGGAAGTTTGTGGACGCCACAATCAAAGAGCGTGTACTGAGATAGTATGGTCATGTGGAGAGAATGGATGACAATAGAGTGGTGAAAAAGGTATATCTGGGCAAATCTGAAGGAGGGAGGAGGTGAGGGGATATGGTGGACGAGTGTGTGAGGAAGAGAGGTATGGAAGTTGATGAGGCTAAGGGACTGACAAGAGATCAAGCTGGCTGGGTGAGTTTTGTGCGAAGTGCACTACCAGGGATTTGGCACCCCTTTTTAACGTGACAGTGTTTGGATTGGCTCTGTCAGATAGGTGTATGTGAAGCTACCGAACATGGTGAAATTTTTTTGGCCTGTCAGAAGGATCCAGGGTTTCGAGGGCTTGAATGATGAGTGAATAAAAGCATGACCTATTGAAGTGGGGAGACTGGCTGTCTGGACTTTACCACTCCTCACCCTGCCCGTGATTGGGAAATGAGGTTTGGATGATGATGATGATGATGATTATGATGATGATTATTATTGTTACTGTGTTATAGTTATTTTTATTATTATTATATCATACATCATCTAATCCTGTGTTACCCCATGAGGAGTGAAAGAGCATGGAGTTAGGCAAGTTGGTCCTGACATTTAAGATGAGAATGTTCAGCGTCACTCATGTCTGAGTGGTGTCACGTGAACAATAAACCCCAACCATCCCTTGGATATAAACCTACACAGGCTCAATCCAGCTGGAGCGCCTTAATTACCCACTAAACCACCAGGCGCCTTAGTTTGGTTATATGGTTACCACCCAGCTTTGTAAATAGTTTCCTGGTGTACAGGAAACCATTTGGCTTGTCACTGAATGTAGAGTCACCCATAGACAGAAGGACGAGGAAAGGAAGACAGAAGAGAAAGAAAGGAAAGAAGGAATGAGGAGAGGAAAGGGCAGTCACCTGAGAGCAGCACTACATCGAGTGAGTGGATGGTGAGTGACCCCACCTATCACTAATTATTGTTATTATTATTATTATTATTTCTGACAGATGAATGTGAAGCCTTGTGAAGAATGTTTTTTTGACTTATCAGGTGGAGCTAGGATTTTAGGGTGTTAAACGGTGAGTGAATGGGAGTGCTGCCCGTTCATTTGAACAAAATTTTGTTAATACTGTATAGTAAAAGTCCTTTAATCCGACCACCATTAATCCAATTCTTCCAATACTCGGAATTTTTCTAGGCAGCACTGAAATGCCGCTAGTAGCGGGGAGTGGAAGCCAAAGAGGGGGACGGCCTGACTCTCCTCCGATAATTCCACTCGATTTTTGGACCAATAAGTGAATACAACAAAGTAGAAATGGCTCCCACACCTACTAGTCATGGTGGAAAGAAAACAGCAGAACTAAAGCATGTGTCACAGTCATAAACTCAAGGTCCAACCCCCCTTCAGCCTGCAGAACCCTCCTGCTTTCCCCCCTCCCCAGTCTTCCACCCCCCCCTACCCTGCCACTCACTCAAGTTTTTTCTTTTCTGATCGTTTTTTCACCAAATTGTTTTTATTAGCAGATTTGTTTTTATACCGTTAGAAAGCTGAAGCTTTGTAGAATATGATGAAAGAAAAAAGAAAGTGATATTGCATAAAGTAAAATAGTTGTGATGAGTATAAGTTGAAAGAGCACATAAAAATGTTTATCCCACTTTTTTTTCTAAACGTATTTTGTTTGTGAGAAGAAAGTTGGATGTGTTAGCTTTGAGTGAAACAAAGATGAAAGGGAAAGGTGAGTCTACGTTTGGAAGTGTGAATGGAAGATTGTCAGGTGTTGATAGAAGAAGGGCAAGAGAAGGTGTGGCCTTGTTAGTGAGCCCGGAAGTACAGCAGTGTGTGATTGAATGGAAGGAGGTGTCATCAAGACTGATGTGGGTGAAAGCGAAATTTGAACGTGAGTTGTGGGTATTTGTGAGTGTATATGGGTCTGGTAGTGAAAGGGATGAAGAAGAGAAGGAGTCTTTCTGGAATGATGTTGATGAGTGTTTGCAGAGCTTTGGAGTGAATGTGAATGTGGTAGTGATGGAGGATCTGAATGCTAGAGTGGGAAATGTAGCAGTTGAAGGTGTATTTGGTATACATGGTGTGCCTGGAAGAAATGAAAATGGGGAACGAATGATAGGTGTGTGTTGAGCTAGAGATGGTGATTGGGAATACCTTGTTTGAGAAGAAAGATATAAGTATACATGGGTGAGACAGGAGGGTGGAAGGGTTGTTGACAGAGCATTGATGGACTATATGGTTGTGTCCAGGAATGTAATAGGAAGATTGTTGGATGTGAGAGTTTTGAGACGGGAGGGTGGAGGTATGTCTGACCACTACCTGGTGGAGGGAAAGTTGAGAGTAGGTAAGAGATGGGTGAGAGTTAGGTGTGGCAGGGAGGTCTTGAAAGTGAGTGAGTTGGATAAAAGAGAGAAAATGATAGAGTATCAGGAGAAATTGAGAGATCAGTGGAATGCAGTGAAAGATCAGGAGAGTGGCAGTGTGGAGGAGGAATGGCAGTTGTTTAAGAGTGCTGTGGTGGGGCATGCAGAAAAGATGTGTGGTGTGAGACGAGTGGGTGGTGGTGTAAGAAAGGGAAGTGAATGGTGGTGCGAGGAAGTAAGTATGGCTGTGGCTGAGAAGAGACATGCATATGAAGTGCGGTTGCAGAGGAAGGATGAGGTGTCATATGAGAGGTATAAGGAAAAGAGGAATAGGGCGAGAAGGGTTGTGCATGATGCTAAAGTGGCAGCAGATTAGAGATGGGGTAGGCGGTTGACTGAGAATTCTCAAGAGAATAAGAAAATGTTTTGGAAGGAGGTGAAAAGGGTGCGAAAGGGAGAGCCTGGGAAGGAGGAGCGAGTAAAAGCAGAGGATGGAAGGATGTTAATTGAGATGGATGCAGTAAGGAAGAGATGGGCGGAGTATTTTGAAAGATCATTAAATGTAGAGGAGGAAAGGGAGGCTGAGATTGTGGCAGATGGAAGGGTGCAAGGAATAGATGTGTTGGGAGAGTTGAATGAATCCTTGATCACGATGGAGGAAGTGCAAGAGGCAATAAAGCAGATGAAAACAGGGAAATCTCCGGGTATGGATGGGTGTGCTGTGGAATGCCTGAAAGGTGGTGGAGCAACTACTGTTGACTGGTTAGTAAGATTGTTGAATGTGTGCTTTGTGTAAGGTATGATGCCAGTTGACTGGGCAAGTGCTTGTGTGGTCCCATTGTATGAAGGTAAGAGTGATAAGTATGAATGTACTAGCTTTAGAGGTATAAGTCTGTTGAGTGTTGTAGGTAAGGTGTATGGTAGAGTGTTAATTGAGAGAGTTAGAGAGGGTACAGAGGGAGTGATTGGTGATGAGTAGTGTGGCTTTAGGAGAGGGAGGGGACGCGTGGATCAGGTGTTTGTTGTGAGACAGGTGTGTGAAAAGTATTTAGCGAAAGGTAAGGATGTGTTTTGGGCATTCATGGATTTAGAGAAAGCATATGATAGAATTGATAGGGAGGCTGTATGGAATGTTTTAAGATTGTATGGGCTTGATGGCATGTTACTAAAAGGAGTGAAAAGTTTTTACGTAAACAGTAGAGCGTGCGTAAGAGTGGGAAATACTGTGAGTGATTGGTTTCCCGGTGAGAGTGGGGCTGCAGCAGGGATGTGTGATGTCGCCTTGGTTGTTTATTATTTATATGGATGGTGTTGTAAGGGAGGTGAATGGAAGAGTGTTAGGTGGAGGACTGAGTCTGGTGAATGATGGTAGAGAGTGGAATCTGAAGCAGCTGCTGTTTGCAAATGGTACTGCACTGGTGGCTGATTCAGAAGAGAGATTGAGACAGTTGGTAGAGGAGTTTGGAAGGGTGAGTGAAAGGAGGAAACTGAAAATAAATGAGAATAAGAGTAAAGTGATGAAGTGTACGAGGTTGGTAGATGATAGGAGGAGGAGGAATATAGTTTTGAATGGTGAGTTGCTTGAGGAGGTAGAGTGTTTTAAGTATTTAGGGACACATGTTGCTGTGGATGGAAGAATAGATGCAGAAGTGAAGTTTAGAATGAATGAAGTTGGAAAGGTGCTGGGAGGAATGAAAAAAGTGTTTAGATGTCGTTCACTTAAAGTGGATGTAAAGAGAAGGCTGTATGAGGGTATTGTGGTACTTACTGCATTATACAGGGCTGAAACATGGAATATGGGTGTAGCAGAGAGGAAAAGTTTGAATGTAATGGAGATGAGGTGTCTGAGGAGTATGTGTGGAGTGACGCGTATGGATCGAGTGAGAAATGATGAAGTGCGAAGGAGAACTGGAATTGTTCAGGAGATGGCTGATCGAGTTGAGCAGAGGGTGTTGTGATGGTTTGGGCATATGGAGAGAATGGATAATGAGCAATTGGTGAAAAAGATAACTAGATCTGATGTGAGAGGTGTAAGGCTCAGAGGGTGACCACGAATAGGATGGATGGAGAGTGTGAAGAGAGCGTTGGATGCGAGAGGGTTGTCTGTTGAGCAAGGAAGAGTGGCTGTGCGTGACAGAAATGAATGGAGGGAAATTGTGAATGAATAATTGATGACACAGCCCTGAGGGGATATTCTCCCGCATTTTGTCTGATCAGCTGATCAGGTCAGGTGTGGGTAAGGGGCTGGATCCTCTATGATGTGGCAGGGGTGTCAGGGGGAAAATGAACATGTATGCCTATGGTCACTAGGAATAACTATCGAGTCGATTATCATGAGAGAATCGACTCATGAAATCAAGTGGCGATTTCACTTTAATGCTGGCTTACTACACCAATTCTCTGGAGTCGAGAATTTATAGACTTTCTCAACAGTACACAGCAGAGACTAAATGCTCAAGAAGGCTGTATTACTGTACTGTTGGCCTCTGAGAAAGTTAGTTTCTTCCCTTAACATTAAAAAAATAATAATAATAAACTGGATCTTGGCTGAGCCAAACTCGTAGCTGGCACAACGGATTTAAGAA
>JAGKTI010028967.1:0-12787 GCA_018397915.1 Birgus latro | reverse complement strand
CCTAGTATCCTCCCTTAATGAGCCCCCAAGTACTTAGTGGGAGGAAATTATCAATCAGTCGAAGCCGTGGATTCCATATCACCCTGACCCAACCCCCTACCCAATCCCCAATCGTCTGACCCTTTTTTACGAGTTCCTGCGATTAGAAACGGAGGCTAATGGAGAAACTTTTAAAACTCAAGCTAACGAAATTACACTTGAAATTGGCTATGGACGTCACTTCGGCTCTAACAAACTCCTCTCTACCCCACTCCCCTCCCCTCCCTCACTCCCCTTATCCCCTGTTCACCCCTACCCCCTGTTCATATACCTCACTTTCAACTCTAACCTAATCTCTCCTCACCCCCTTTCAACCCTACCCCTCTTCCTCTTTCCTCCCACCTTCTCATCCTCCTCTTTTACCCTTCTTTAATCTAACCAACCCCCTTTTCCACATCTCCCCGTTCCCATCCCTCCTCCTCCTAGCTTCTTTTTCCCTCCTTTCCTCTCCCCTCCCCTCCTCCACTCCTATCATCTTCCCCCTTCCCCTCCCTTCCTTTCCTCTCCCCTTCCCTCTAACAATCCTTTCCCCTTCCCTCCCCACTCCCCTCCCCTCTCCATTCCCCTTCCTTCCTTTCCTCTCTCCTCCCCTCTTATCCTTTTTCCCCTTCCCTCCCCTCCCCACTCCCCTCTTTTCTTTATCTAATTACTTCCGACCGCCTCCCCTTAATAACCACATAAACCAGACCTTATTATTGAAAAATTCCCTCCACTGGTTTTGAGTGAGGAAAAACGACGACAGCTTCTTTTCTTCTTACTACCCCCAGACGATTTTACTCAGCTTAAAAAAAAAGAAAATTGTAATGCAGGGATTGATGAACTTATAACCCCAATTTCGAAGTCCCTCCCTAATTGAACACTGTAGTCAAATGGATACTGTTACGATAGAATACCAACGCTTACAGGCATGAATACAAAACAGTGAATACAACAGCGACGCCAATTCAGACAACACATGAATACAATAGATAACAAACGGATACAGGAGTGACAGCAATAACAACAAAGCATGGATACAATACACAGAAAATGAGTACGAGAGTGACGTCAGTACACACAACGCATTAATATACAGTATGAGATATGAATGCAACAGTGACGCAATACAAACAGTGTATGAAACCAATAAATAAAGCAATACCAGTGACGTCAATAGATATACAGCATGAAAACAATGAAGAAAATAAATTCAGTAGCGAACACATACAAACAGAGCATGAATAGGTATATCACTGTTAATTCTGCTACCCTACTACTTCTCTGGTAGCAACAATCAAGGGACGAGGAAGAAAAGAGAGGAAATTAGTAGGGTAAGCGCGAGGGAGAGGCAGAAATACGAGCAGTAAAAATCAGAGAAAAGAGTACTAGGTAATTCTGCTCTCTCCCTTCCCCTCATTACCCTATCCCTTACATTACCATCTTCAGCTTTGCCCTTCCTGTCCCCCCCTCTCCAGTTTCCCTTCCTCTCCTGCCCTCTTCTCCTTGTCCTGTCACCCTATTTTAACTCTCCTTCTCTTTCTCCCTCCTCTTCACTGTCCCTGTTCTGCCGTATGCCACTTTCTCCCCTTCTCTGCCCTTGTGCTAAATTCCTCTTCTTTCCTGTTCTGCTCTAATCTCTCACTTTCCTTCCCTTCTTTCCTTGTCCTACTGTTATCCTTTTCCTTCCTTCCTTGCCCTACTGTTATCCTTTCCTTTCAGGTCCAGTTATGCCTTACCCTGCCAAGCCCTGCCCTGTCCTGTACTGTCCTTTCACATTCCTATCTTTCCCTCTCTTGCCCTTACCATTCCTATCCTTTCATTTTTTTAGTTCTTTTCTGTCACTACCATCCCCTCAGTGAAGTGCACAGCTGTGGTTTATGCCTCACTCACACGCAAAACCCCCAAATAATCAACTTAATAATCTTTCTCTTAATCAGCGTTACAGCGCCATTTAGAGCCCCATTTTCCCCACTCCGAGGAAGATTATAAACCCCATAAAATCAAAAGCGATGCCCCCTTATCAACGCTGCCCTGATTACCATACCCATTTGCATATTAATACATCTTTGGCGCGGTTAACCCTCCCAGCTACGCAATCTACCTGCTCCTAACTTAATTATAATCATCTGCTTAACTCCCACTAACTTCTCTTTCAAGGTACCTGCTACTACTATTACTACTACCGCACCTAACCAGTAATAACCATCCAAGTTTTAATGCCTCAGATGTCTACCTATATTAGAAGTACATTACCTTCCTTGCAGACTCCCTCCTACACGCCTCAGTAATAATATTCATAAGCTCCTTCTCCAAATCCCTACAGTACACGCTCTCTAAGCTTCTATTAACTCTGAGTCTCTCCCAGCGATCTCCCTACCTCCTTGTCTAACAGCAACTCTCTAACGCACTCCTTCCAGCCTCCACCTCCAACAGGAACTCTCTAACACTCCCTTAATTCCTTTTTTTCTCTCTCCTTCCCTTCTCTGAAAGTCTCCCTCCCTTTCTAACAAAATGCTCCCTTCTCTCCTTCACTTTATAACCTTCTCCCTCATTCTCTTTCTTCAATCTTTCTACAAACTCTCACCCTTCTTTCCCTTCCTTCTCTAACAGCCTCACTCCTTCCTTCTCTCCCTTCCTCCCTTTCTAATAGCTCTTTTTCACCCTCCCTTCCTTTCCTCTCTCTCTCTCTCTCTCTAACAACCTCGCCCAAACATCCGTCTTCCTCCCCTTAGTTGCGTAAAAAAGTTGGTCCCCGGTACTTCCAGAGTTGAAGTCCCGTGTCCCAGGAAAACGAGAGGGTTATGCGAGATGCCCCCTTCTCTCCATCCCTCCCTCCTTCCCTCCCTCCTCATTACCTCCTTCCCTCCCTTCATCCATCCCTCTTCATGTACACTTCTCTTTGCCCTCTCTCTCTCTCTCTCCCTCCTGTCTTTCCTCCCTCTCATCACCTCCCTTCCACTTTTTCTTCACTCTAGATATCTCGCACCTCCTTCTACCCCTACCATCACCCCTTCCTTCTTTTTTCACTCAATCTCTTGCACCCTTTCTCCCCCTTTCATCACCCCTTCCCTCTTTCTTTCACTCTTGATCTCTTGCACCTCTTCTCCCTCTGTCATCACCCCCTTCCTCATTTCCTTGCTATACCTCTTACACCCTTTCTCCCCCTTTTATCACCCTCGTCCTCTTTTTCTTCACTGTCTCTTGCACCTCTTTCTCCCACATTCTCCCTCTCCCTCCTCCTCCACTCCCTTCCCGCAGTCTCATCCACTTCATCCCCCTGACCACACACCGCATAATCACCCATCCTATTATTGGCAGGCGTCGACCGGTTGATTAATTCGAGTGTGGAGCTAAACTCGAGAGCGTAAAAAAGCAGCTCAAATTACAGATCCAGATGCGAGGGTTTATTGGCGACGGCGAGATGAACCGAAGCTCCAAAATACCCTGAACTGATTAGCTGGAGGTCTAATTTAGTGTGACAGTGGGGAATGTAATCAACGGGAGAAAATAACGGCGTGGTCTCGTAAATTTGCAACTAGTGCTACAATGTCGATGTGTCTACTGCTCATCTGTATATCGTTACATGGAATGAGGTTTGATTATTATGAAAAATTACAGACCCATCAAATATATCAACTACTTGAGGTACAGTATCTATGAACTCTGGTTATTCGTGAAGTTGAGTTATATAGCTCCAAAGTATAAATCAGAAGGTTCGACTTTCTCCAAATATTGAATATACGGTATTGAAAAATCCTGTGCAGAAGAGAATATAGTCAGTTATAATTCGGTAATAATCCTATCCATCAGTAATTTATCTGACATTCCAAATTACCACTTCTGGGGAGAACCTAAGGACGTTACATCATCTACGAACACTGTCAATCTGTGAAGTTAGGTTACGTAAGAGACCTAAGTTAGACTAGTTCGTAATATCTACTCGTCTTGGCAGTAATGCTATCCTCCAGAGGCCTACATGGATCGTCAGTGCCAGTTAAGATGGTTCATATCTTTACGGTTAGCGCCTCCTTTGACTGTTTACGTCAATCCGTGAGTAAAATGTGATCATAAAGCGGCCTCCCTCACCACCCCTCCAGCCATCAACATCTGACCACAACACCACGTAATTGCGCTTTTTATTGCCGCTGGGATTGCAAATTTTATTAACACAGTTGCCTTCCATACAAAACACTTCTCAGTTCCCCTTTACGAGGCGTCATTTTTGCCATGGCGCAGCGAGAACCGCGTTTATGAAACCCCGTCCCTCCCCACCCCCCATCGATTTATGCCAGAATTATCAAAGTTTCCCCTCCGCCGTGGAAAATGGTGGGACTACGTTTTCTATCGATTCCCCTGCGCACCACCCCTCCCTCCCTACCATAACTCTTGCTTTTCCCATTTGAATTCTATCTAACCGGAGTACCAGCAACATCCTAGTGGGGGAGAGAAAAGGGAAAAATATAAAAATACGAGTGAAAAATCATAAACCAGCCATCTTATACCTGTAGTTCCCGAGCGGCTGGGTTGGTAATTGCAGACATAAAGCGTCCTCTGGGATATTTGCTTACCACAGCCGCGCCATTACGAGCCCTACAGACGGAGCGGCAAGGACCTTTATTTCCCTCGAGCAACCCAAGGAAAAAAAAAAAAACGTCCCTAGAGGATCACAGACATAAGGCTCAAAATAGCTCCTACTGTAGGTGTATCTGTGTGTTTCTGTACTTTCTGCGTATTATCTCTTCCATTATCACTCCCATCCATTTTCTAGTGTGTGTGTGTGTGTGTGCGTGTGTGTGTGAGTATGTGTGTGTGTTTTCCCTACTTTCTTCATATATGTCTCTTTCTCACTCTCACACACAATATTTTTTCTTTCTCTTCACCCACATACTCTCATATTCTGAACTCCTCACTCACACTCAAGACCAACACTTCTTATGTAAAACGTAGTACAAACAATAATATTTATCTCATTCTGCTAAAAGGTCTAAATCAGTATATTTCAACTAATATATTCCGTATATCAAAGTAGGTTACCTTTTTATTTCATTTAACAAACACACCTCATTTATATATTTAAAAAGCATATAACCAACTCATTTTGGCAAGAGAGAGAAAAAAAGGGGGGTTATTAATAATTCTCTCAGGTACGTAATGGTTCCATGAGATAGCCAAGTAAAAAATGCAAAGCTTAGAAATTATTCATCTTGGGACGGCGAGGCTCGACCCAGAAACATGTATAAATTGTAAAGTACAGTCACGGTTAATATTCCCTCCACACAAGAGATGAGACTCCAACTCCTTTGATGAGTGATTCGTTTATCAATATCTGTGAAGGTTTTGATAATGACGATACAGAAGTGACATAGATTACTCCAATACTGACACATCTTGGTAGTTGTATTCTGACGTTGAAATGGCTGTGAAGGAGTGTAGAGGAATTATTACCGTGATCTATACCACTGGGAGGATCCCTCTTCACACCGCTCTGGGCACCCGGGTCAGCTAGTCTGCAGGGTTTCGTGAACACAAACAGCTGGAGTATTGACATTGTGACTCGTCGTGCTGAAGTTACTGCATAAACATTCTGGGCAGTGTGTCTTGAGTCTCTTCTAAAATACTGCACTATACTCACAATATTTTTGCTTCATTTCTTCATTGCAATGACTTCAGTTTCTTGTCAGTGGCAAAAAAATGGAAAAAATGGTTGCAAATCACTCCTCTGTATTGAAAAATTTTCCTCCACCTTGATCAAAGTCTCAATGCACTGTTATGCATGGCAAAATGTGGACTACATTACCATAACTCAAACTTGTCACTTCTGTCTGTCTGAAACACTAATAAACTGTGACTGAATGACATTTCTCACAGTCTACTGTCTCTTTTATTTGTATTTGGCTGCTTCCCTTTGCCTTCCTCAGCGGTATCTCATCTGACCGGGAGTGGACGGGGCTAGCTAAGGTGTTCTCAAACTGGCCTTGTCTGATGCGCGACTCTAAAGCCTCACTGAGGTCTGATCCAGTCTCGCCCCTCTCTATCTCACGCCCACCCTTGCCTAACACGAGGCATGAAAGCTATATGTTAAGCTCTAGGAGTGCTGAGAAAAAGGCTCACCTGTCAAGCTCTAAAACTCTTGGCATAGCTATCTAGACAGGACAACAGGAAGGGTGTCGCGCTAGGGTTGACGAGGGCAGTTGCCCATCTTGGTCGTGTGACACTTTGTACGTCACTACAAGTCCGAACTTAACTTGATCATTCATCTTCTTGTTCACAAATCGTTACGACAGACTTACATTCATTCTTCTTCAAGTCGTAGTTTATTAATGTACTGTTAAAGTGCGACCAAAGAACTGCGTACATGACTGGAGTATGCAGATCATTCTTCTTCAAGTGGTAGTAATTAATGTACTATTAAAGTAAAATGAAAGAACTGTGTACATTATTGGAGCACACATAGTTCATGAAGATACATCAAAATGCTCATGCAACCGATCAGCGAGTGAGTGAAGATTATGTCAGATCTCTCAACCCGTCTGAGATCAGATGAACATAGGACACAGGAGAAATGTAATAAATGAAACAACAAATTCATAAAAATAAATGACCAGGTTTGCCCCTTACCTTGATGTGGTAGGAGTTGATCTTGTGTCTCGGGAGGACGTTGAAGCTGGAGAAGTCGGCCCGTCTCGCAAACATCCCGCCACCTGACCCGTGCCTGCAACAAATACAAACAATTGGTTAGGCAGGTTGAATGCACTCTGAACTAAAGCAAAACAACACACATTACCAGCAGTACAGTCCAGCAACAACTAACAGGATATCAACAACAAAGTGAATGCAACAACGAAAAAAAAAAAAAGAACACATTAAGTTACGGTGGGATTCATTTGTTTCATTATACTATACTGTTTCGGAACTGTGCAGAAACGCACAGAAATACTGGAAAGTCAAATCCTAGAAATATCGCTTTCGAAATCTAGACATTTGTTAAAACATCCAAACGTGATATACTAAGACAGATACGATGTCAATACTTAAAGGTCTTCATATGGCAAAACCATAAACATCTTGCCAGTAACTGACAGTTGGAGAGACTCAAAATCATTTAATCTGTTTGTGAAACAGTTTTATAAGATAATTATTCTAATTATGGTAATCGTCTGAAGCAAATATTAATTAAAATACCAAAAACATTTCCACTGTACTGGTGGTAAGGGTACAAGCAGTGCGTGTCTGTGGGTGAGTCACTGGTGCATCCCACATGTGCCTCATTTTACTGCTCTCTCCCTTGAGTCAACCTAACCATCCCTGCTACGGCAAAAACACACCAAATATACGAGAACACTAGGGTTGAATTTTGCCTCTCCCACCCTTGCTAGCACTAACTTTCCCTGCCAAGGTAAACTGCACAATATATACAGATACCCTAGAGGTGAATTTCGCTTTTCCCAATCTAGATACCATTTGCCTACTTTACCATGGCAAAATATAACATACAACCAGACACACTAGGGTCTAAAGTTGCTTCCATATGCTTTCTAGAACTCCCTTTCTCAGCCACGGCAAAACGCACCATATACCTAGAAACAGAAGCCAATTTTGCTTTTCCCACACTTTCTAGCCTTTACCATCCCAGTTACATAAAAGAGTCTCCTGTAGCCAGGTATGATAAGAACGAATTTCACTTCTCTTCTACCACCGCTTTTGCCACGTTGGTCCCCCCCCCCCAGTCTTTCACACCTGTACACGTGCTTCGCGATCCACACACACCTGTTCCCTGGGTTACACCTGCACTCTCATATACCGTATATGTGTTTCGCCAGGTGGAACGTCGCTCGTATACAACATTTACGGGAGATTTATGTTAGTTACAGCTACACCAGCCTTTATGGTTTTGTGCTTTTCAAACTGAATTTCTCTTTTGCATAAACAACTCTGCTACCATTTTCTGTACTTGTATTTTCACCTTCTCTTGCTTGTTGTATTTTCTTCTACAACTCTACTTTCTTTTCCTAAAACTGCATTTCCATCTTCTACTACTATTTTCATCGTAGTTTAATAAGTATATTTTGATCTGCAACTGTTAGGAACAATGACGAAAAAAGTATCAGTTACTGAATATTTACCAAAACCCAACAATCACGACGAAAGAAATGAAACTGAATGACAGGGTAAATATAGAAACTTTTCAAACTTCACTATAACCAAACGAGCACAGTGAACGAACGCTAGTGAGAAAGAAAGTAAATATCGATGCTTCGGAAGACTTACTAAAACCCAGTAAAAAGAACGAACGAATAAGATGGCGAATATCCTGGTTTTAGAATATTTACTGAAATCCAAGTCTTCATAAACTATAGAAAGCGAGACAGATGGTGAATATCGTATTTTTTATATATATTTACTAAAAGAAAAATTGCAATGACCAAAAAACGTTAAATAAGCTGAATATCATAGGTAACAAATATTTACTGATACCATAAAAAAAAAAAACATGATGGATGAACGAAAGAAAGTGGGAAATGAGAAGTATTTACTGAAATACCCAAATCTCAATGAACGCAAGAAGGTAGGGAAAAATGAAAATGTTAGAAAAAAACAAAAAGAATGCAACAGACTGGGTAAACGAGAGCAAATGGGCAGAAATGGACATAAGAGAGTAAGTGTCCTAAGTCGTAACCCTCTCTCTCTGCACAAACCCCCTTCTTCACCCCCACCCCCTGCCTTGACCTCTTTCCTCCCTCCTACTCGCCCCTCCTCTTCCTTTCCTCTCCTCCCTCATCCTCTCCTCTTCCTTCTCCTTCCCTCCCTTGACCTCTTCCTCCTCTCTCTCCACCGACCCTCGCTCTGCTCTCTCGCTCTCTCTCTTCCCAGGCACAAAAGTTCTTTCCTCCCTTTATCAAATTCACTTATTTATTCCTATCTTTGCACCTGCCCCCCTTTACTATCAGTCCCCTTTATGTAACACTCCCTTTCTCTTTTCGCTCTTTTCATTGTCGATTTCTTTATTAATCCTTCTTTCCTCTTCGATCCCCCTGCTCCTTCCACTGTCCACTTCCCTATTCAGCTTTACTTCCCTCTCTTTCCCAGTCAACTTCCTTTATTATTTCTCCCTTCGTCGTTCAGTTGATTTCACCGTCAGTTCCCTTATTAATTTTTCTGTTGTCTTTTCCTCCCACCCTTCTTTTGTCAGTCTCCCTTTTCCTCTTCTAGTTCCCTGCTTTCCTTAACTTTCCTTCTTCCCTTCCTCTTTACTGTCCTCACTCCCCCCGTCAACTCCCTCTTTCCAATATTCTCCTCCATCTCAAACTCTTCCTTTAATTTTCCCTTTCTCTTTACCTCGATCTTCCCCACTGTCAGTTTTCCTTTTCTGTTTTACCTCCCTCTTTTCTCGCTTTCAATATCCTCTAGTAATTCTCCTTTCTTCTTTCAACACCCACTGTCAGTTTCTTCACTTATCTGCATCACTTTACCCCCATCCCCGCCACTGTTATTCCTTTCCTTATCTTCTTTCAGCTTTTCCCCTGTCAGAGCTATTTATCTTCCTCTTTCAGCTCTCTACTTAACCCTGTCACCTTCTTAAGTATATTCTCCTCTTGCTCTTTTACCTGCCCCCTTTCTCCCCTTCCTTCCTTTTCTCCTCTGTCAACTTCCATCATTTATCATCCCTTCCTCTCCACCTTCCCTTCCAGCCTCCTCCTTTTCCCGGCTCTCCAAATGATGTTATCCTCTTTTACCCTTCTGTTATCAGCCTCTCTCCTTCCCTTCTCCCCTCTCGTCTTTCCATCCAGCTCCCTTTCACCCTACCTATTTTTTTCCCCTCATTCTCCCTCCCACCCTTCCTGCCTCCCTTCAACGCTTTGTTTACTCTTACCCACTCGGCCCTCTCACGTTGCAACCTTCCTTCCCCCTCACTGCATACGCCTCCCTACTTTGCAATGGGCTCATCCTTCCTCGTTGCAACTCCAACTCACCTCACTGCATGCCCTACCTCTCTCCATCTTCACCCTTCTACATGACAACCGACTATGCAACCACTAAAACCTCCACCCCTTCAGTACATCCCCTTCCCCTTTTTATCGCCCTTCTATTTCTGCAAGCGACTATGCAATCTTTAAAATCTGCCAATTCTCCTTATTACACTCCCTACTCCCCTTCTTCCTTACATATTCTCCCTTTCTGCAACATTCAACCTGCTCACATCAGCCCCTATCTCCCTCCCCACTCTCCCTTTGCATCTGACTGATAACCACTCTTTGCAACTTACTGATCCTCCTCCCTACATAGCACCCCTCTATCACCCCTGGGCAGTGTGTTTCCTCTTATCTTCTCCCCTAACCTTTTGTACCATGATCTCGTCCCCATACCACCCTCTATTCCTCCTACCCATTACTCTCCCCCCTTTGCATCCAACTGATCCTTCCCACATCCACATAGCACCCACGTACCCCCCCTAACTGCTTTTTCTCCCCCTCTTCCTTCCCTCTTTTGCAACTGACAGATCTCGCTTCCCTACACAGCAACCGTCCACCCCCCTTCCTGCATTCTCCCCCTCTCGCCCCACCCCTCTGCAACCCCCCTTCATCATGCATAATGTACACACAGGGCGAAAGCGGTGGAATGCAACCCTGCCTGCCTGCGGAGTCATGGTCCCCTCAAGCAAACATACTGACCCCTGCAACGCCCGTCATGCACACCCCCTGTCAGGTACACCCCTTCACTACCAACAAGTCTTACTGTTGCTACTACCAAACCATTCTACGCAGAAGACCCTTTCGCTGATGAAGAGGATAGGTGTAGTCTCTAATTATAATCCAGACACACTCTCTCTCTCTCTCTCTCTCTCTCTCTCTCTCTCTCTCTCTCTCTCTCTCTCTCTCTCTCTCTCTCTCTCGGGCTGCATACCATTCTCGCATCAGACAAATCGATAACATGTAGCTCGACCTACGTTAGTATTACCAATTCAGTTATGTGGCTTTTAACTCTAGAAACCACCTGGTGATTATAATTAGCTTTGGATATACCTTTCATAGAGGTTAAATTTAATGCGAGATCGTTTCTAACAACTTCAGTACGAGACCTTGTCCAAGTTGAGTAATATCGTCTGAAGATACCGAAAATAAAAATAATAATAATAATAATAATAATAATAATAATAACAATGATAATAATAATGACGTCCTTGAGCTGAAGGGGTTAAGCTTTCCCTTGGGTCAATCGAGTAAAGTCTGGACTGTGAGGGAAAGAAATACCTAAATATATCCACAAAATCGACATCATAAAAAATCACCCCCGCTCGCATCCCTGAATAGAAAATGTGCATCGAATCCCACTAATTAAGAGCATTCGATTAAACGATTACAAGGGAATATCTTTGCTAAGGACGAATTAATGTTTCTTTTCAGTGAGCGTGCCAATACACTCGTAAAAAGTTTATTATACTGCATGATGTAACCGTCCATCCAAGTTTCCAAGGTTATACCAAGAATCGTACACTGTTAGGCGTATAAGGCTCCCTACGACACTCCAGTAAAATGTAATCATCCAAGTTATTACAGCCTAGCATGATGTAATCGTCCCTCCAAGTTACAATGGCTACAGCATGAATTTTAGCCTTCTGGAGGAATGAGACTCTTTCCCTCTATTTAACAATTTACTTATAAAGATACCATGTTCACACTATTCTTCTTCCTTACTAATATCCACAACCTTCACACTGTTATTCAGCTGATTTTTTCCTCTCAGTTTATGTCTATATATGCCACACTAACATTCGAGAGAGAGAGAGAGAGAGAGAGAGAGAGAGTACAAGTATAAAGAAGAAATCAGTGGGACATATTAGGTACACACACACTAAAACGAGGTATGTGATAATCTATTCATAGCTCTCACACACATACATCCACACACTGCTAATGCCTCTTCATAACTCACCAAACACACACACACACACACACAGGTACGCACGCATACAAAAACATACACAGACAGCACAGAAACGCACATGCATACACACATATATACCCAGACACATAAATGCACGGCTAATTCCTTTCATCACACACACACATACACACACACACACATACACACACACACACAGAGTACGAGAATTACGAGGCCCAGAAGATCCATTAACTGGGGCTTTTGACTAGGAAACTAAACCTTACGTGAGAAGCAGCAGAGGCGAGGGGCGGTGAGAGTAAGAGGTGGGGTGGAGAGGTGAAAGTATGGGGGGATGGGGGTGGGGGTTGGGTGGGAGTTAGAAACGGGTGAGAGTGGGGTGACGGGTGAAGGTGGAGCGGGAGTGAGATGTGGGTAGGGGGGAGGGTATTGGTGAGGGTGGAGTGCAGGGTGGAAGTATGTGGGTGTGCGCGTGTGTGTGGGTGGGTCGATGGGTGGGTGAGGGGTGGGAGTGAGGGGTGTGGGAGGGTTAGGGTGGACTTAGGGGAAGGAATGAGGGGGTAGGTTAGATGTGGGAAGGGTCTGAGAGGTAAGAGAGGCAGGAGCGAGAGGAGGGTGGGGGTGAGGGATGGGGGGACAGTGCCTCATGCAGACTCTCCTGACATGACCTCAATACAGAGTTCGTCGACCCTGGCAGCGAGGGGGGCGGGGGGTAGGGGGGGGGGGAGTGCCAGAGTGGGAGGGGGTGAGGAGTGCCAGATGTGCTCTATCCCTTAAACCCCATTCCACACCATAAAATTGTGCGGCAGTAAAGAGAATGAGGGATAAATAAACAAAAATTGAAGGAGGGGGTCGGCGCTCCATATGT
>JAGKTI010028966.1:809-12787 GCA_018397915.1 Birgus latro | reverse complement strand
CTTGGTTTAATCACGCTTGTTCTAATGCTGTCCGCAACAAGGAGAGGGCCTATAAGAGGTACCAGAGCCAACCCACCCCTGAATCACATCTTTTATATATTTCAGCCCGGAATCGTGCTAAGTCTGTTCTTCGCTCTGCTAAAAATAATTTCATCCGTGCTAAATGTTCTCAACTCTTCAACTCGAATTCTTCTCACTCCTGGCACCTTGCCAAAAACCTTTCTAACAACTTTACTTCATCATCCTTCCCTCCTCTTTTCTACTCTGATGGCTCTGTAGCTATTTCTTCTACTGATAAAGCAGATCTCTTCGCTCAGACTTTCTCCTCCAATTCCACCTTAGACGATTCCGGTGCTATTCCTCCATCACTTCCCCCCTCTGACTTCCTCTTGACAGACATTAAAATTTCTTCAGCTGATGTATTATCTGCCATCACTGGCCTCAATACTAACAAGGCATATGGGCCTGATGGAGTCCCTCCTGTTGTCCTCAAAAACTGTGTTTCTGTGTTTACACCCTGCCTAGGTAAACTCTTTCGCCTTTGTCTATCAACTTGTACCTTTCCTTCTTGCTGGAAGTTTGCTCTCATTCAGCCAGTCCCAAAGAAGGGTGACCATTCCCAACTCTCTAACTATCGTTCAGTTGCTTTAACATCCTGTGTCTCAAAAGTTTTTGAGTCAATTCTTAAAAGAAAAATTTTAAAGCATCTTTCCTATCACAACCTTCTTTCTGATCGTCAGTATTGGTTCCGTCAGGGACGCTCCACTGGCGATCTTCTCACCTACCTTGCAGACTCCTGGTCATCCGCCTTTCGGGACTTTGGCGAAAGCTTTGCCGTTGCACTTGACATCTCAAAGGCTTTTGATCGAGTCTGGCATAAATCTTTAATTTCCAAACTGTCCTCCCACGGTTTCTATCCTTCTATCTGTGCCTTCATCTCTAGCTTCCTTTCTTGGCGTTCTATAGCCGCTGTTGTAGACGGCCATCGTTCCTCTCCTAGACCTATCAACAGTGGTGTTCCTCAGGGCTCTGTCCTATCACCTACTCTCTTCCTTTTATTCATCAATGACCTTCTAAGCTGTACATCTAACCCTATCCACTCATATGCTGATGATTCCACCCTTCACCTTTCCATTCGGTTTCTGCAACCTCCATCTCAGCAGTTACTTCAACAAAAAAGGGATGAGGCTATGGCACACCTAATGTCTGACTTGGCTCGTATCTCTGATTGGGGTAAAAATAATCTTGTTATTTTTAATGCATCTAAAACTCAGTTCTTACACTTATCAACCCGACAAAATCTTCCTCAGGATTACCCACTAATGTTTAATAATGAACAGTTATGTCCTGCATCATCCTTGAACATGCTTGGGGTTTCATTCTCTCAGGATTTGTCTTGGAAAGAACATATTACATCTCTTGTGAAATCTGCTTCCAAGAGATTAGGTGTGCTAAACCGATTTCGAACTTTCTTTACCCCTGTACAGTTGATGACCTTGTACACGGGTTTTATTTGCCCGTGTATGGAGTACAACTCTCATGTGTGGGGAGGCTCCCCACATGCAGCTCATCTCAATAGGGTGGAGTCAGAGGCTTTTCGTCTCATTAACTCTCCTCCTCTTACTGATTCCTTTCAACCTTTGTCTCTTCGCCGCACTGTTGCATCTTTATCTCTCTTCTATCGCTACTTCAACGGTCACTGTTCCTCTGAACTGTCTGCTTGCATCCCTCCACCTCTACGACGGGCACGTAGTACCCGTCTAGCAACAAACTCTCATCCCTTTTCTGTCCAACTCTCTAATGGAAGAGTTAACCGTTACTCCCAGTCTTTTATGCAACTGGTCAACTCTGGAACTGTCTTCCTCTGTCTGTATTTCCTACTTCCTATGATGTCCAGTCTTTCAAACGCAGTGTATCCAGGCATCTCGAAATGAACGGATCTTGAATTTGGCTCTCTTTTGTATTGTATTTGCTTTTTCTTGGAAGGAACAGTATGCAGGGCTGTGGCCTTTGGTTCCTTCTTCCTTGCATTAAAAAAAAAAAAAAAACGCCCTCTCCTCCCCATCCCGACGAAGGCAATGATTGGGACGATGGGGGCGACGCCAGTGTGATGTGGAACTGGGAAGATGGGAGTGATTTCACTCCCATCATTCACCCCTTCAATAAGGAGTNTGTTTTTGCTTTTTCTTGGAAGGAACAGTATGCAGGGCTGTGGCCTTTGGTTCCTTCTTCCTTGCATTAAAAAAAAAAAAAAAACACCCTCTCCTCCCCATCCCGACGAAGGCGATGATTGGGACGATGGGGGCGACGCCAGTGTGATGTGGAACTGGGAAGATGGGAGTGATTTCACTCCCATTATTCACCCCTTCAATGAGGAGTGGTAGTCTGTCTGTACAGCTCCTGGAATCCACCCAGAGTCCACCAAGGTGGATTTCTTCCACTTGTTCTTTGGGGAGCAATTTGTGGGTTGCATAGTGAAGCAAACAAACTTATTTGCAAGCAGGCAGCAGAGTGAGAGTGAGCGTGAGGGCACGAGGAGCAGGCATTCCCTCCTCTATGATTACCCAGTTTCCCTAGGTGAGATGTTCATCTTTTTAGCCCTGGTTCTTTTGATGGGTATTGTATGGAAAAGACAAATTCCAGCATACTGGACTAATGGCCCTATAACGAACACACCTTCCTTTGGCAAGGTAATGATCCATACTAGATTCTAGCAAATTCTGAGCCACCTCCACTTTTACGATGCCGACGATCCTGTAAATGAAAATGATATGGACAGAATAAGGAGAATAAGGCTGGTTTTTGATCACCTTCGGGAAACGTTCCGCTCACCCTTCAGTCCTTATAGAGACCTTGTCACAGACGAGAGTCTCTTTTTGTGGAGAGGCAATATTTCTTTTTGGCAGTACAGACCCAGCAAAATTTGGGTTCAAGATCTTTGTTATGTGTGAGTGTAGGACTGGTTATGTGCAAGACATAGTCCTGTACACCGGTGCACAGACAGACATAATAGAAGATTGGAGTAGTGGACTCTCTGCGGCCGTGGTAAAGACAATGATAGAAGAGTACCTTCATTGTGGTCACGTGCTGTACCTCGATAGCTGGTACACTAGCCCCCTTTTCACTCGGTACCTCCACCTGCACGACACCAGAGATTGTGGCACGGTCAAGGTAAACCGTTGGCACATGGTCAAGGTTGGGCAGAAACTTGACAAAAATTAGGTGTTTTTTTTTTCATGGCAAACAACATCCTCGCCACAATATGGAACCACAACAGAGAAGTTTGCCTCTTGTCAATGGTACACTGCCCCCTAATGCACCACACAGACTCCATCGATTACCACAGCGAGAGGAGGCGCCACATCTGAAAACCAGAGTCGGTACTTGACTACAATATTAACATGAGGCACGTGGACCAGTCTGACTCCATGATTTCCCGTCTGGAGTGTTCCAGGACCACAATGAAGTGGTACAAAAAGCTCTTCTTCCACCTGCTAGATATCATGGTGCTGAACTGCCACAACCTCCACGCCATGACTACAGGAGTTCAGGAGACCTTCGAAAGGTTTGTGAGGGGGCTGTCTCGCAAGATCTTCGCAAAATATGCTGAGGAAAGGCCCCAACACTGCCCACGCCCCGCCGCTGCTGCCCAAACTCCCCAAAGGCTCACCGCACGCCATTTCCCATGCCAAATCCCTCCCCAACCAAACCGCCCTAAGCTCCAGCGCTGGTGTCACATGTTCAGTAACCCCAAAGTTAAAGCAAGCACTCAGAGAAAAGACACAAGGTATGAGTGTGTGGAGTGCGATGTCGGCTTGTGCACTGAGCCTTGCTTTAGAGAATACCATACCTTCCTTCATTTCTGATAATGTGCGATTGCGATATGACGATGTATGTGCTGTAAATATGCAGTAATCTGACGCTCAGTATAATAATATGGCCTGTAAATATGTGATAAGAGTTGTATAAAGTGGAAACGGGTGTAATGTTAGTGGAAAAGTATAATGTAAGTGGAAAAATAGAATCTAAGTCAAAACAACAGTCGTAGCGAGTTTGCGCAATATGTAAATATGTGGTGATCTGATGCTCAATATAATAATAAGGGCTGTAAATATGAGATAAGAGTTGTATAAAGAGGAAACGGGTGTAATGTTAGTGGAAAAGTATAATGTAAGTGGAAAAATAGAATCTATGCTGAAGCAACAGTCATAGCGAGTGTGCTCACTATGTAAATATGTGCTAACATTACACCAAATATCATCCATATATCATCGTAAGGCATGCAAATAGGTGATAACATTTACATAAAGTGAAAAAGGGTCTAATGTTATTGAAACATTATTATGCAAGTAGAAAAAATATATTTGCTGAAACAAGAACCTTGGCAAATCATGTGTGACCAATTTGGCCAAACTCGCTTTGCTCGCGCAATGGAACAATTCTTATTTTCCCTATATTTCCGTATGAAAACCAATATATTGTTATAGTACATGTTTCCTTGTTCCAAATCAATAAATGTAAACCTGTTGTGAGTGGTTTCCCATAATAATACCTACCATAGAACACATGACAGCCATACGCGACATTGACAGAATGCGGTACCAGGTGTATGGGGGCTTACCTGTTTTGGGCAATTATGGACCCAGATGACCATTTCTTTGTGATTTTCCATTCTTTCTCAACAAAAGTGGAGGTTTGAGTCGAAAACAATTTNCAGCGGTGGAAAATTGGTCGGGACATGACGGGTTAAAGCAAGCAGCTTTTTTCTGTTTAATTCACAGTGACCAATTAATATTTTTTTTTTTATTTATTCACTCACAGGCAATCTACCTCTGGTGGTTCAAAGATCTTGTTTGTTTTGGCGCATCCGCGTGCATTCGTGCTTTCTTACCTAATTATTCTTACCTAATTGTATCTTTACAGGAATGAGTCAAGCTTGTATTGTCCCGTGTCTTAAACCACTGTTATCTTAAATTTCCTTAAATTTATGAATTGTTTTGGCACACACTATTTCATTCGGTAGTACATTTCACTGATCAATTGCCCTATTTGGGAAACTAAATTTCCTTACGTTTTTATCACCTATCTATTTATGCACTTTTTTGAAGTGTCCTCTTGCTGATGCTTCCCCATAGGTTTTGTATATTCATTTATGTCTATTTTCTTCTTCCCTGATATGCATTTATGTTGCATAATCATCTCTCCTCTTTTCCTTCTCTCCTGTAGTGTTGGCAGATTAAGTTTTTCTAGTCTTTCTTCATAGCATAGATCCCTTAAGCTTGGTACCCATCTTGTAGCAGCCCTTTGAACTTTTTCAATCTTATCTTATGTGTTTTTTGAGATGAGGATTCCAGACTACTGATGCATACTTCATGGTTTGTCTGATGAAGGATGTTATTATCATCCTCAGCATGTCTTCATTTATGTATGCGAATGCTATTCTCATATGTGCAAGCAGTGTATACATGTTCCATGCCTTCTCATTTATGTGGTCAGCCGGAGATAGTCTGTTACTGATAATCACACCTAAGTCCTTGTCTCTTTCTGATATGTGTAGGGTTTTACTTCCTAGCTTATAATCTCAAACTGGTTTTTTCTCACTTTTACCAAACTTGATTACATGACACCTGTCCACATTGAATTCTATTTGCCGTTTATTACTCCATTCGTGAAGTTTATTTAATTCTTCTTGTATTTCTTTACAAGAGTCTGTGTTAGTAATTCTCTTTTGTATTTTTGCATCATCCTCAAACTATTTTAATAGCTTTTATTTCCAATATTACTAGCTATGTCATTTATATACACTAAAAACATAATTGGTGCCAACATTGAGCCCTGTGGAACTCTGCTAGTCACTTCCCTCCATGATGAGCAGTTTCCTCTTAGTACTGTTCTCATTTCCCTTTTCCTGAGAAAATCTTGCATCCAACAGTACAGTTTGGCTCGGATTCCTCCTTGATGGTACAGTTTCCATAAGTCTGGTGCCGTACTCTGTCGAATGCTTTCTTTGAAATCTAGATAAGATACTGTCCACCCATCCTTCTCATCTCTGTAGTGTTTCTGCAACTCTGTCATAGTAGCTTAATATATTAATAACACACGATTTTCCCTTTCTGAAACCAAATTGCCTTCTGTTATCATATTGTGTTCTTCTAGAAGGGTTACCCAAACTTTTCTTATCAGATTTTCCAGTATCTTACTTACAGAAGTGGTCAGTGATACTGGTCAGTGATACTGGTCGGTACCGTAGTTGAGTAGATTTTGTCTATTCCCTTTCTTGAATAAAGGGACAATGTTTGTTTTCTTCCAGTTATCAGGTAGTTTACCTTGACCCAAGGATTCCTTAAATATACAATATAATGGTCTAATTCTTTGCACATTCATGTAGCACCCAACATGAAATTTTGTCTGAACCATTTGTTTTTCCTTTGTCTAATATACTTAACTCCTCATGTATTTCTTTTTCTGATATTTGTATATCTGGCAATATGTTTGGGCATGCATGTTCTGTATCATCCCACTCAAAATTATTTTCTTCTGTAAGAACTGATTGGAAATTCTTATTTAGTGCTTCACAAATATCTTTCTCTTGTGTACAGAGGATCCCTTCATCCATAATGGATTTTATTTTGTCTTTTACTTTGGTTTTGCTTCGGATGTAGCTGTAAAATAGCTTCGTTTGATCACTATTTTGGTTAATGATGTTCTCCCCAAACTGTTTTTAGGCTTCTCTCCTAATTCTTGTGTATTCGTTTCTTGCCTGCTTATAGTTGTTTTATGCCCTCTCACTATTGTGTCTTCTGTATCTATTCCACAACAAGTCTCTTTTTTCTTGAATTTTGACCTTCTTTATTAAACCATTTCTTTATTGTCATTTCTGCTTCTTTGTGCTGAGGGATGTAATTTTGGACTCCTATTTCATAAAGTTCAAAGAATTTTCTATATAAAATATTTGAATCTTGTCCTGTAAGCTCTTTTTCCCAATCTATTTCTAAGAAGTATTTCTTTAGGTCGTGATAGTTTCCCTTTTTATAGTTAAGGCTCTTTTTGTAGCTTTCATTACTATTAATTATGTCATATGCAATCCTGAAGCTGCAGTTTAAGACTGCATGGTCGCATTTACCGAGTGGAGGGTGGTACATAATACTGTCAATATTATTTTCTTGCCTAGTAAATATAAGATCTAGTACTGATGGTACATCTAGTCCTATTTTTCTGATGCTTTCTTTTATATGTTGTGTTAGGAAAAACTCCTGCACAAGGTACAGGAGCTTTTGGTCCCAACAGCTCTCCTGGCTTTATATATCTAGAGAATTCCAATTTATATTTCTTCTGAAATCTCCAGATATTATAATTCTTTCAGATTTCTCCTCCATTGTATGTAGTAATTCTCTTAAACTTTGAATTGTACTCTCTGCCAGGTCTTCATATTCACCTTTTTCCCAAATGTTTGATCTAGATGGCATGTATAGATTTACCACAATTATTTTCCCTTCAGACGTACTAATCTCTACTGCGATCAGTTCTACCTGTGAGGGTATATCTAGTTCTATTTCTTTGACTTGCAGATTTTTCTTTGTTAATATCATAATTCCTCCCCCTTTTTTTTTAAGCTTCTATCTCTTCTCCATATATTATGTTCCTCTAGGTTAGGGTATCGTTTGATATCTTTGATGTTAATTTTGTTTCAGTTAGGCAGACAATATGTGGTTTCTTTTCTTTAATATATTCATTCATCTCTAATAATTTAAGTACCATTCCATCTACATTTGAGTACATAAACTTAATCATATTGTTTACACACTTGTCATGACTTAGGTCTACTACCTTCCTCCTTTTTATTCCCTCCTGTTTATGTATCACTTTCGTACCTGCAGTACGATTACTTTGTAAAAAAAATTTGTTTTTCTCTTCCTCTGATCTTCCCTCGTTCTTTGTTTTTGCCTCCTCCCTTTTCTCTTTAGTAAACCCAATTCCTCTTGAGTTAGGCGTCTTTTTATCCATACATTTTTGAAATCCTCTTTTTACATAAGTTTGTTTGCATTTTCAGTGTTTCCTCCACAGTGTTTACACTCTGGAAGGTTACTTTGAGAGGCCTTGATTTATTTCTCTCATATTTCCATACCCTTTTGTGTTCCTCTATGTCTTTCCTACAGATTTCCTCTGATACTTCCTTCAAAATGTTCATTACATTTGTCATCTCCTTTTGATCTCTCGAAATCTTGTTTTTTATTTTCTCCTCCTGTATACCAGTGATTACTAAAGATTTGTTGATGTCTGCTGAATCTTTGACCAAATTTGGATTGTTTTGGATTATTTTCTTTACTTCCTTTTTCATGCTTTTTTCTTCAGCACTTGTTTCTAAGTCTTTCTTTACTTTCACCATTTCAGCATGCATTGTTTGCACATCATTTTTGTAGCTTTGCATCGCTTCATTCACCTGGGTTATCTTCTCCTCAGTGTCACTGCTATGATCTATCAGAGTGCTAGCGTGCTTAATTGTCTCTGTATCATTTCTGAACTCCTCCATAATACTGTACTCTCATAGTTGACAACTGTGCTTGCCATTTCACTAATCTTCCTCGAGTGTACCAACCTCAACTAAAAGCTCATCTATTGTTGTGTCTTTCCTGTTAACTTCCTTTACTAATTATTCATTTTCCTCCTTCTGCATGTGCAACTGCTTCTTAATTTCATCCATTTCACTCTGAAATGCCTTCTCTAATCTATGCACTCGTTCTACCAACTTACTGTACGTCTCCATTTCCACCAGTTCCTGGTAGAAATCATCATCCTACTTTCTACCTTTATCCCTTTTCTTAACTCCTTCCATATTTGCTTTACTAATCATGGTGCTCATTTTATGGTACTATGAGAAGAATGTACTCACGGTCTGCATTCCTGTACGCCGTATAGCGCTTTCGGTGCATCTGCACTATTAGTTGTATTCTGTTTTTGGAACAACACTTTTACTTAAACGTTCTCTTTTATATCAGAACAATATTTAGTTGGACCTAGTACAGAGCTTGACTCATATAAAGATACGTTTTGGGTACGGGCCATTTGGAGCCGATTAGGCCTGGTAGAGCGGAGAGGCACGTATCCTTTCTCCTGTGTCTCTCCCGTGTGTGTGTGTGTGTGTGTGCTAACAAAAAACTCAAAGCATTTTAACTTCTTTTAGCTACAGTTAGTAGAAGGGTTTGGAATTGGCCAAGGAAAAAACTTTTTTTTTTTTAAAGAATAAATCAATGGTCTTGGTCATTTGGCAAGAATAACTGAAACAGTATTTATCTCATTAAGACCAAATGGAAGGGTTGAAAGTAAGGCAAGAACGATGGGATTCGATTTTGAGATATAATTAATCAAATGACGTGGTCACAGGGTAAGATCAAAGTTCACTTCTTGTGTGCCTTATTGTGAACAAAATAACCAAAACAATCTTGATTTATTGTACGAGTAGACCAAAGTCGGCAGAATTGTTCAGGGTCAGCCAAAGGATTAATCTGTTGTTTAAGATGCGATTGCTCAAAAATCAAGATCAAATAAGGTTCAGTTTTTATCTAGTTTAGACAAAACTTTAGAATGATTCAGGGTAAAGCAAGAATTAGTGGATCCATTGTTTTGGGAGATAAATCAAAGGTCAGGATCACAGGAGAAGGTTAAATGTCAAAGTCAGAGAAAAGTCATGTGTCAAGGTCACATTGCAAGATTAACTAAGACCATTTATATCAGATTTAGACCAAACATGGTGGAAGGGTTGAAGATACATCAAGAATGATGTGATTAGATTTTAAGAACACTCAGTGGATGGTCACTGTTTCTGATTAAGGTCAAAGTTCGGCCCATGTGTGTGAACAAAATAACTTCGATTTGATCTTAACTGAACTTGTTAGAATTACTGAGAATCATGCACAGGGTTAATCTTTTTTTAACGAGAATAATGGGCCAAAAATAAAAATCATACATGATCAGTATAAACAGCTTTAATCCAATTTAGACCAAACTGGAAGGTTTCAAGGCAGCGAGCACATAAACCTGTTCCCAATTACACCCCAAATGTGCCAACCACTGTCCACCTATTTTCCCCTAAGGAAACTCACCCCACATTGATAAATTTTCTCCCTCATGAACCTACTTTCCCACTTAAACGTATTTTCCCCATGGTCCAATTTTCACCCATTAAACAACTATTTCCATTTGATTTTTTTTTTTTCCCCCATGGACCATCTTTTCTCATGGATCTATTTTCCCATTGGACCTATTTTCCCTAACGACTATTATCCTCCATGAACCAATTTTCCCCTTGGACCTAGTTTCATTCGAAGACCTGTTTACCTTTAAAGGCATAAGTTCAACCCGTGAGGAAACAATGCATCTACGCAGGAACTTATTTTCTCCCATGAACTTATTTAACTAATTAGGCATGTTCTTCAACTTGAGCCCATTTCCCCTGAGACACATTCCCTTCACTTTTCCACAACAGCCCACTCACCTAATGGACCTATTATCCCACTATGCACCCACCCACCCATCCTGCTCACCCATCCACCCACCTCACCCACCATTCTACGCACCCTGTGCACCTACCCACCCACCCACCCATTCCACTAACCCCACTCTACTCCATCTACCCACTCCATCAACCCCATTCCATTCAACCCACACCACCTACCGACCCCACCCCATCCTTTCCCATCCACCTACCCACCCCAGCCCCCCCTCACCACAACCTTCCCATACGCACCACTTACCCTTCCTTCAACCACTTACTCAACTCCACCGTACCAGAGCAAAGTCAAATAATCGTCCCTCAGGCCATTTGTTGACCAAGGGTGTTGCGCTGTCTGTGTTCTTTCTCTTGCCTACACATGCACTCACGAAGCAAGAACGGGTGTTGTGTTTTGCTCGACTAATTATGTGTATGTGTGTGAACAAAATAATGCAAAAAATTTTCATCTGATTTTAACCTGACTTGGAGGAATGGGTCAGGGCCATCGCATACGCTGAGCTTTTGTATCTTATCTTAGAGCAGCATGTCACAAGTTAAGGACACAAAGTCGAAGCCTGACTTGGCACGGTCAACCAAAGTTTTTATGCGATTTAAGCCAAACTTGGTGGAAGTGTTGAGGGTAAGCCAAGATCGATGGGATTTAATGAAAACAATTATTCAGAGGTCAAGATCAAAGATCGACCCATGTGTCTCTGTGAACAAAATTAATGAAACACTAATCATCTTGGTGAAAGTTGATGAAACTATTGAAGATCAGCTAAAGGGCTGACCAACTGTTTTTGAGAAAAATAGGTCAAAGGTCAAGGTCACATAACAAGGCCAACTTATCAGTCTTTATTTGATTTATTCCAAACTTTGAGGAAGGTTTCAGGGTAAGACTAAAATACATGGGTTACACTTTAAGAGCAATTAGTCAAAGGTAAAAGTCATAGGGATAGGTCAAATGTTAACGTTATAGAGAAAGCTCAGCTCGGGGTTTTTATCTGATATGGACCAAACTTGGTGAAAGTGTTAAGGGTCTGTTATGGATGAAATAATTCACATTGTGAGAGCGTGATGTTCAAATTTAAGGTCACGGGGAAAACTCAAATTCTTGGCTCTTAGACCAACTAGTTGTTGTGGGTGCTGAACTCCTTCTTGTATAATTATTTTTTACCACAGGATACCTGTTGGCCTGGTAGTTAACACTGCCAGGCTCCTGTGCTCATTGTTAGCAGAAAATGAGGCTAGGGAACTGACAATAGGTCGAGCTGGCTGGATGAATGTTGTGAGAAGTGCGTGACCAGAGATTTGGCATCCCTTTTTAACCTGGCAGGGTCCAGATTGACTCTATCGGATACGTTTATGTGAAGCTACAAACGTGGTGAATGCTTTTGGCGTATCCGATAGAGCCAGGATTCTGGGGGCTTGAATGATGAGTGAATGGAAGCGTGGCCCATTGGATTGGGCAAATTTGGGCTGTCTGGAC
>JAGKTI010028965.1:0-12787 GCA_018397915.1 Birgus latro | reverse complement strand
ATTCTTCACACACTGCTCGCCTACAATGTCCCGATTATCTCTCTTCATCTGATTTGCCACCCTAAAAACCATATTTTTCCTTCCTTCATGATTTAGATTATGAAGTAAAAGTCTCTGTGACTCAGACTTCGCCCTGTATACCTCTCTTCTAGCCCTGCGCTTGGCAGCCAAGTACTCCTCCCTGTTACCACCCTTCTTCCATTCCCGGAAAAGCCTTTTCTTCTCCTTAACTGCGGCTTCTACACTCTCATCCCACCACCAAGTTACTTTATGTCTTGGTGGGCCTCTTGTCCAACCGCATACTGCATCGGTAACTCTCAAGAGGTTGTTCTTAAGGGCTCCATACTGTTCATTAACGTCTCTATCTTCGGCTTCCTGTTCAGCCACCACTCTCCTCATCTCACTATAAAAGGCATCCCTTACTGATTGGTTTCTTAGCTTCCATATTTTCCTCCTAGGTACATATGTCCTCCTTCTCATCCTTTGTTCCTTAAGCACCATGTCACAAATCAACAGTTTGTGCTGCTGCACACACTCCTCGCTTCCTATAACTTTAACATCCCTCACTAATCTCCTATCAACCCTCCTGACCAGAAAATAATCTATCTGGCTACTATTTCCCCCGGACTCGTACGTAATCAATCTACTCACTCTTTTTCTAAAATGTGTGTTGCACACAATCATGTCCATAGCCTCCCCAAACTCGAGTATTCTTTCCCCTTCCGCATTCCTCACACCATATGCACATCCTCCATGGACTCCTTCATACCCTTGAGCTGCTTCACCAACATGACCATTTAAATCCCCTCCCAGAACCACTACCTCATCATCGCCCATGCCACTCACTACACGTATTAAATCATCCCAAAATCTATCCTTCTCTGCGTCATCCAATCCTACCTGCGGAGCATATGCTGATATAACTGAAACCATCACCCGTCCTATCAAAATTTTCACTACTATTATCCTATCACTTACTCTCATGACATTCATAACATACTCCACCCATTTCTCCGCAACCAACACACCCACACCCCCATATCCATCAGTTCCCCCCTGCCAAAACAACTTATAGTAGCAATCCTTCCCAGCAATCTTTCTGGCTGATCCACCCCTGTACCGGACTTCCTGCAGACAAGCCACATCCACCCACCTCCTACTGAATGCCTCAACAACTTCCCCTGCTCTTCCTTTCAAACTTCCCACATTCCACGAACCCACCCTAAACCCCCTGGGTGATTTGATGTCCTCAGGCTTGCTTTGGTGCTTGTTTTTGTATGTATTCATAGTCGGTAAGATAAAGGGGGGTAAACATTCCAAAGGCCCGACCCACTGCACAGACCCAGGTCCAGGCAATGGATCTGGGACCCCTAGCCCACCAGCTTACTAGTGGCTGTGGTAGTGGCCTCGGGGCACCCTGCCAGGACAGCTGCAGGGACACCCTCCAAGCGCGTCTTGGCACTGCAACTGCCCCGCCATTATACACCCACTGATAGGGCAGCCTCCTGGGGCGCTACTCCCAGGTTCGGGCCCCTCTCTAATGAGCGGAAGCGGCAGCCTGGGAACCGCAATGCCCTGTACCCTCTAGCACAGGTTCGAGCCCCATCTCGCCCCGGACCCATGATCTATGCCGGCGGAACCCCAGTCAAGCCTCCCCCCAAAGTCCGCCAAGGGTTGGTTGGGGTTATTGCTCACGTAATGCCACTCAGGGATGAGTGAGGCTGGTCACTCTCATCTTAAATGTCAGGACCAAATTGCCTAGCCCCAGGCTTCTATGCTCCTTATGGGGCAACATAAGAATTGGATGATGGATGGATAGGACATTAGATAATTTGCTTAAAAAGTGGGACATTTAAATCACAATTTAAAAAGTGGGACAGATGTCAAAAAGGCGGGGCCGTCCCGCCAAAAAAGCGTGACTCTGGTCACCTTAACCACACTATCACACCACACTCCCCACATGCACCACAGTGTAATACCTCCTCCCACACCACAACACATACACCATATGCACCACACTACCACAACACACTTGCCACACACATGCACCACATTATCACACCACACTACCACAAAACTCACCACATGTACCACAGTGTAATGCCTCCTTCCACACCACACTACCACAAAATACTCACCACATGTACCACAGTGTAATGCCTCCTTCCACACCACACTACCACAACAGACAATCCTTCAACATACACCTTTGGGGCTACCATTCTTCAAAACTGCATAGTCGTAATCTGATAGGTTTATCATGTATTGACAAAGGAATATAATATAACAGTAAGTTTTTATGCTTGAAGGGAAGTTGGAGGGGAAACACTCTCAGTACAGGTGATGGGAGGATTAGAGGCCTGTAATGATTTATAGCACTAGGGGATAAGGGTCTCTCCCCCAATTTCTCTCTCTCTCTTTTCTGTCTCTCACTCTTTCACTTTTATTTCTCTCTCTCTCTCAATTTTATTTCGAGCTAAAATCACTTGAGGTAGGAGTCAGGAACAGATGAACAAGCATTAAAGTGAGAAAAGGCATCAGGGTTTCTTTCTCTTTTTTCTTTCTTTCTGTCTGTCTGTCTCTCTCTCTTTTTCCCTCTCTCAATTTTATTTCCTGACAGAACTACTTGAGACAGGAACCAGGAACAGAGAATGAACAAGCATTGAAGTGGAAGAAGGCATCAGGGTCTCTCTCTCTCTCTCTCTCTCAACAAGGTTTAAACTAGGAGAACTATCAGTATCATACCTAGTGAAGTGGCCTAATTATCATCATCATCGTAACCAATTATTATTCAATCATCGTAACCATTTTTTTTTCTTTTTCAAGCAGTCATCACCATTCACTTCATTTCTTATTATTTTATTTATTTATTTTTTGCATATGGATGACATGTATAGGGCCCATAAAGCAAAGAGGAAAGCCAAGAGAGAGAAACTCGCCAACTGCAAGCTCATGGATATGGCTCAGACACTCATTCACTCACCATCCAAAGCCCTGAATCTTGTACACAGATAGATAGATAGATAGATAGACAGATATTTATTGACCACAAAAATTCATCCACAGAATAAAACCATGCACAGTAAAACATAAAAAGGTCCAAATGCAGATGCAAACATTAAAACAAAAAACAACACAAATACAAATCACAATCAGTAAAACAAATTGTACCCTAAAAAACGCACAAAAGGAAAAATAATACAAAAAAAAAGAACTAAAATCGTAACACACTGACAGACCTACAGTTAAGATACAACCTCAAGACAGAATGTACTGAAACACACACATCGTAATCCGTTCTTTGCATAAGATTTTCTAAAGTTGTAATACTGAAATGCCTACGTAGATTCTGTGACATGGGACACTGCTCAAATACATGCTTTTCAGTCTGTATATCTCCACAACTACACAGGCGCTCCTCTATCGGCAACCGACCTCTTCCGCGCCTATTCCATCGCCCTTCTTCTATTGCAAGGGAATGTGCGCTTAATCGTAACTGTGACCAGGATATGCGTTCCAGCTCCTTAATTCCTCTTTTCAACTCATATATTTTGTGGGCAGAAAGACTAGGATTTAGTGAGTGATATAACTGGTATCTGGTGGATGCAGACGTTCTAACTTTCTCTTTCATCTGGTCACGCGCAAATCGTATATCATCCACATTATTCTCAATAAGGTCTCTAACATAACGTGACGTGTAACAGTTACAGTTAAGCATCACTCGAATGGCATGAGATAATGGATCATCATCTATGTTTCACTTTTCTCTCCACATTTTTACAAAGAATTTTCGTTGTTTCGCCCTAACCAGCACTTGAAACGAGGGTAAATCTGACTCCAGCAAACACAGATCATTAGCAGTGGTTTTCCTAACACCCAATAATTTTTTAATACACCACATATATAGTTTCTTTACAGGTTTAACATCTCCGTTCATCCACGACTCTGAGCCATTAACGCACAGTTAAAAACCTTCTTTTTCACATAAAATGTTATATCATTATTTTTATTTACAAACTCTATAAATTTCAGTGCATGGCATGTTACTCTCTGGGCATGGGCTCTTATCGCTGTGGATGAAGAACCATCAGACGTGAACGGGCTCCCTAGGTATATATACTGGTCGCAATGCTCTACCGTCACACCATCCACCATCATAGGCTCTCTATCCACGTCCTCACCATTCAGTACCATAAACTTAGTTTTCCTTACGTTAACATCCATCCCATGTGAAACACAAAATTCATTAAGTAAACCAATTTTCCTTATCATACCCAACCTTGACGTAGACAGAAGGACGGTGTCATCCATCAGGACCAGCACATGAAGCCACTGCAGAAACCCATCCATGCCACAGCTCTGTTTTATTAACCTTATCATGTCGTTAACATACAGGACAAATAGCAGACAGGACGATGGGGCACCCTGACGAACTCCTACTGACGCTGTGATTAGTGCTGTACCAATAATACTGTTCATCACACAGACAAATACACACATATAACCATGGGGACATCACACATCCTTGCTCACACACCATCCAAAGGCCAGACTCACACACAGATGGACAGAGGAATACACACACAACCATGCGGACATCACACATCCTTGTTTGCTCCAACACTGATATTAAACCACTGTCATCTAGATACTTCCTCTCTCTCTCTTTCTCTCAGAATCACAAACCAAAATGACTATATGCTTACGAAACTATGGCAAAACACTATGTGATATGAAACAGTATATCAAAACAGTTAGTCCACTGTGGCACCAGCATCTTTCCATATAGTTATAAAATTTGAAAAAGCCGAATATGACTTTACAATGGCACATTTTCCCATAAATACAAATAAAAATAAAGATATAAAGATAACACATTACAATTCAGCACATATAATTATAACTGCAGTCAGTTTGTTTTCATCTTGACAAAGGCAGCCAACTTCCACTACTAAATCAAGGGTGTATATAATTCTAAAAGCCTTTGTGATGAGGTAGGAATGAGCCTCCTTGGTTACTAGTCCAATTAACTCTCTAGTCCAGTGGTTCCCAAATGAGGGTCCATGGAAGAAGTTCAAGGGGTCCATAGGGATTCTATATATTTTTACATTATTATTCTACTGGAATTAAGAGACATGCAGTCCAGTATAAAATTCAGACTATACAATACTTAAAACAGAATGTTAAAATGCTTGAATTTTTCTACAAGGTATGGTGTGCAACTTAATTATGAATATATGCATTTGTTGAAGAAATAGCTGCTATAACTTTTGCTAGCTCGACCTATTTTGTTGTAGGGGTCCACAGGTGAGAACATGGTTGGAAAAGTGGGAAGGAGACATAAAAGGTCGGGAACCACTGCTCTAGTCTGACAGCACTTGGCCATCAACCAAACTAAGAGGTGATGAATCTCCGCCAGGTGGAAGCAAACTGACTATAGAATAAATGAACAGAAATAAACAGGCCCCCAAAACATATCCACATCAATATATAAACAAACATACAGTCGGCCATAGGAAAAAAAATATATTACCCAAAAATGTAACCGTATTAATGACAAATGTTCATATATAGGAAGGTAAAAATCTCAACTTATTAATGTCTGACATAAATGAAGGGAATCAAGTGGGGATCTTTAATGAAGGGAATCAACTCAGAATGATGGTTATTCGTGGATATACATGAAGGGAAACAATTCAAGATGACCATTAATAGTTAACTAAGGATGCTTGTTAGTTCTTAATTTCTCAAAGCTATTCACAGTAGTTTTTTTTTTCTTTTTTAATACAGAGAACAGACAGAAGGCTTTAAGAATTAATAAACAAAAGAGAGACTAATTCAAGATCCGTTAATTTTGAGATTCCTGCAAATATTGCTTTTAAAAGACTGGAGGTCATAAGCAGGGGAAAACAAAGCCTGAGGACAGTATCAAAGTTGACTGTTAGGTGCATATTTTTCAGTATATTTCTTCCTGTGGCAGACTGCAGTACATCACTATATAAAAAAACGCACACACACACACAATACAAGAAAATTTGCATAAAAATATAAACAATATCAATACTTCAGTAAGGAGAATATTTGCAAAAAATCACTAACTTGGCAGTAATATGAAATGTAAAAAAAACATATCAGTACAAAAAAATGGGCACAAAAATATAACACAACAAGTATCAATATTTCAGGCAGGATAATATATGCAAAACACCTATTGTTATTCTGTCTATCTATTGCCAGACACCATAATCCCATAAGGGGTGGCCACAAACAAATCACCTCCAAAAATAACAATAGGAACAAGAAGCCTAATGTTATTGTTGGGTAAAAAAGCACTATGGCTTATCAAAGTCCTTTTATTTGCCACATTTATTTATGATCTTTTGTGCTGATAATACCTACTGTTGTGGTGGTCCCAGGCTCATTTTCGTTATTAAGAATCACAGTCAGTACCAGAGAAACTAAATACTCGAATTTAATGAAAAAAAAAAGGGGCAATATGACCTTTTCGGACAGAGTTAAGCTCCCAAATGATCCTTACAACACAGATTAAGCTTTAATAATCTTTTTCAGATGTGTGTGCATCTTTCAGCAGTCTACTTTGGAAAATGACATGCATATATCCTTAGCAAAATTTCACAGCTCATTTAGCAATATCTCATTCAAGAAGCTAGATGATCAGCACACACAGATAAGTTACACAAACAACTGACACTGTTTTATTTAGTCAGAAAGCAAAGACTGTACAGTATTGGCAGAAATGCTGAAATTGACGCTATATGGGTTCAGATAAGCGGTTTGGTTACAGCGCTAGTACAGAGGAATACAGGACCACAGCAACACCAGCCCACAATTTACTGAACCACAATACAGGGCTGCCCATATATATCTGGTGGTGTTGGCTAAGTCTGCTGGTATGGGGGATGCAGGTATTTTGACGACTTTCAGAAATAGCTACCGGGTATTCAACTATGCTCAAGGTAAAGGCATCAAAGTACCATCTCTCCTTTGTAAATGCTAATTGAAACAAGACTGTACTGTATTATAGTGTTAGTCATGAAGAAATGCTATGGAAAGGAAGTTGGGCCACAGTGCTGTCTTATTCTGCCAGTGGGGTATGGGAAGTAAATCTGCATAAAGAAAAAAATCGTGTGTGTGTGTGTCATATCTCCTTGTGTTATGTTTCTGTGTCATGTTTTTGTGTGTGTCATGTCTCCTTATGTCATGTTTCTGTGTGTCATGTCTCTGTGGTTGTTCAGTTTGTAAATGGATTGAGCTATGAGATAATAGGTAGGGAAATGAATATACTGAGTGCCTAATGAGAGAGGGAAAGGTGTGGAAACTTTCTGAACTGTTGCTTGCTGATGATACTATACTGTTATGTGGGGATGAATGTGAACTGCAAGGCTTGGTGAATGAGTCTGAGGGTGTACATAGGAAATGGAATCTAAAAGAGAATGAAGGGAAGAGTAAAACTATGGTCTTGAGATGAGAGACTGACTAGAAGGGTTTATGTGAGTGAGTTGGAGGGGGAGACCAACGATGAGATGGAAGGGTAAGTGGAGAGATTTATGAGGGAGGGGGGTGGAAGTGAGCATGGAAGAGAAGCTTGGATCCTGTTGGAAGGACACAAATCAAGAGTGAGAGCAATGGAAATGAAGTAGGATTGTGTGGAGTTTTATGAGCAGACAGAAAGACAAATGAAGAAGTAAGGAAGCACTGTTGTACTGTTTGGAGAAATACTCTGAGATGGTTTGGCCATGTAGAGAGAATGGAGAATGAGAGACTAACTAGAAGAGTGTATGTGAGTGAGGTGGCAGGGGAGAGAAGGGGTGAGAGACTAAGGCTGACATGGAAGAATGGAGTGGGGAGATACAAGGGAGGGGGGTGTGAGCTGGAGAGAAGGCAGTCAAATGGCAGAAGACAAAGTGATGTGAAGTTAATTTGTTTGTTGCCGCCCCTTATGAGACTGAGGTGTCTGGTATTACATAGATAAAAGTCAGAGGAGGGGAAAAATTTCTGCTTACTTAAAATGAGTGAACTTTATGCAATTACTTAATGCAAATGCAAGAGGAGATATCTGATTATAAAAAATAATGCAAACAATGGATACAAGCAATCACTGTAAAGTAAGGAAGGGTTATGGGAAAGAGAAAATGATGCACAGTAGAGATGCAAATGCTGACTGAGCCTTCACCACATCAACCATTATAATTATCATAATCATTGTAATAAACATCAGCCATCATATTATATTCATCATTGCAATCATAATCTCCATCATCATCATCCTAACCTCTTCTTCCCACCTAAGGATGGGGTAAGGTATGGTTCAAAAGGTAAGAACAAAACTCACGTCATCAGACATGTTACATATGAACCACCCTGTATTTTTTAGCATCTGTGGCATATAACCAGGACTTACTGCATGTTTGTGATGTACAGGCATGTGCAAAAGTATGCCAGCAATATTCTACCATTCTTGTCACTAACCTTACTCAAACTTTTAGCACATTTTAAAAAGTACATCCAATTTCATGTGGAGAGGATGGAGAGTGAAAGACTGATGAGGAGAGTTTATGTGAGTGAGGTGGAGGGGGCGAGAGGGAGGGGGAGGCCGAGGATGAGATGGAGGGATGGAGTGGAGAGGTATATGAGAGGGAGGTGTGAGTTGGGAGCGTGGTAGTGAAATGGCAGGGGACAGAGTGACATGGAGGCGATTTGTTTGTGGCCACCCCGTGCAGGATTGAGGCGTCTTTAACCTGGCATAAAAATACCTTCTCAACAAGTTAGAGTTTATCAAATGGAATAATGCTGGTCATGAAAAAGTGTAATGGGAAGGATGTAGACTGCAGACTAATATAAATAAATACACAGGTTATAAACTCATGATCATAATCATCCCTAGACCCCCAAGAATCACTCTATAAAAAAAAAAAAAAATCTGGTGTTGGAAGAGACAGTTGCTCTCCCACTTACAAACATTATTTTGAGCTATGAATGATCTATTATCTTGAGATAATTATTAGGCCCTGTGGTTTGTTTTACTGCTTAGCTGATAGTGCCAAGAATTGATTTCTGCCACTGCATCATCACTGTTGTCCAGTAGCAAGTATAATGAGTACCTAGATGATATAACTGGACTTGTATACCCCAGTAGTGTAATGATCTAGTTATGGAGCCTGGCACTGCCACTGAGTACAATTATCATCATCAGCCCAAACTCCTCTTCCCTCCCAAGGATGGGGTGTGGAATTCTCAGGAAACCTTTCTTAAGAAGGGGAGCAGCTGTTAGCATATCCTGTCCACATCAATTTGGCTTAAAAGGGATTTGGAAAGGATGCAGAGTCACAGTATTGCTATCCTTGTTGTACTCAGCTTCTGAGTTATGGGAATTAGGTCGCCAAACAACAAAAATCCCTGCCAAGTCAAGGTGGACAAACCAAATAATGTGCAACTCACATATTTCAGGAGGGTGGTAGTAGCTGTAGTAGTAGTAGCAGCAGCTGGAGTCCAATGTCACAGGCCCAGCGGCAGCAGTGGCGCCAACCAGCTTCAGCGGCAGCAGTACCACCAGCCAACCTCAGCGGCAGCAACGAACCCAAACGGCAGCAGCAGCAGCAGTGACAGCAACAATCCTAGCGTGGCAGCATCACCACCAGCCAACCTCAGCGGCAGTAACGAACCCAAGCGGCAGCGGCACCACCACCCAACCTCAGCAGCAGCAGCAGCAGTGACAGCAACAATCCTAGCAGCAGCAGCAGCAGCAGTGACAGCAACAATCCTAGCAGCGGCAGCATTACCACCAACCACAGCAGTGCAAGTCACACAGGTGGCCTCTGAAAATATGACAAGTTTTTAGGAGATATCTCAGGTATGTTGATGATTTAACCCTTTCTCTGTGGAGGAGTTCAGTACTGATGTTTATTAATCCCCACAGCATTAGTGTTGGAGAGGGATACCTTCATGTGGTGGCACCAATAGGACTGGGGGTGGAACTGCCTGCTTAAATTAACATTTCTCGGTCCCATCCATATCCCCCAAAAGGAGACTGGAGGAATACAAAAGGGTAGTTCTCCCTGCAGTCCACTAAGCCTCAGGTCCTTATGCTCCTTGTGGGGCTTAGGTTGACTAATGTGTGCGTGGGTGGGTAATGTCGTAGTACACACAACTCACCATCATGTGCCATTTGCTTATCATTACAACATCGGTATGTGTTGGGATCTGGAGTGCTAATTTTAAGAAGCAAAAGGGGTCCTCACTTCCCATGTTAGAATGATAGTGCACACAGGAGGATGAGTCTTTTTGGTAACAAGCACTTGGCTTTGGTTTCTGACAACCATGTGATAACAATATGAAGCACATAAAAGAGTATGGGAAGGAAGGGTACTGTCATTCAGGGAGGACTGAGAAATATGAAAGGCAGGGCACAGTCATGGCAAAGATTCTCTGTGAACTTGTGGGCATAGCAATACCAACGGAACTCAAGCTGCCATTATTTTTTTCCCCTGGATCTGACTGACTGACTGACTGACTGACTGACTGACTGACTGACTGACTGACTGACTGACTGACTGACTGACTGACACACACACACACACACACACACACACACACACACAAGAATGGCTGAAATTACAGTTGACATGGATGAGGTGCTACAGCTGATGAAGGATTTGGATGTGAGAAAAGCAATGTGACTAGATGGTGTGGCTGGATGGATCCTGAAGGAATGTGCCGACCAGTTAGTGTGGCCAGTTTATGTCATTATCAAAACCTCGCTTGAAAATGGACAGTTACCTAAAGATTGGAAAAGAGCAAGTATTGTGCCAATCTTTAAGGAAGGAGATAGGGAGGATCCACTTAATTATAGACCTGTGTCACTTACTAGTATTGTTTGTAAAATCTGTGAGAAAGTTATTAGAAAAAGATGGATTATTAAAGTATGTAGAAGAAAATGAAGTGATAACACCAAGACAGTTTGGTTTTAGGGAAGGAAGATCATGTAATACTAACCTACTAAGTTTCTACAGTAGGGTAACAGATGTCGTACAGGAGAGAGAGGGATGGGCAGACTGTGTCTATCTGGATCTTAAGAAAGCATTTGACAGGGTACCCTATAAGAGACTATTGTGGAAGTTGAGGACATTTGGAGGGGTGCATGGGAAACTATTAAAGTGGATGGGAGATTATTTGATAGGAAGGCAGATGAGAACAGTAATAAGAGACAAGGTATCACAATGGAAAAATGTGACTAGTGGAGTACCCCAGGGCTCTGTCCTGGCCCCAGTAATGTTTCTGACATATGTAAATGATTTGCCAGAGGGTTTGAATAATTACATGAGTATGTTTGCAGATGATGCTAAAATTATGAAACATAATAAATGTATTGATAGTTGTAAAGAACTGAAAGAGGACTTTGAACAGACTACACATCTGGAGCCAGACTTGGAAAATGGACTTTAATGCCAAGAAGTGTCATGTATTAGAAATGGGTATAAGTGAAAGAAGACCACACTGGACATATAAAATGGGCAATGAGATGATTAGTAAAAGAAAGGATGAGAAAGACTTGGAAGTGATTATTCGGGATGACTTGTCACCAGAAAAGCATATAAACAAAATTATTGGGGGAACTTATGGATTACTGACCAACATGAGAGTGGCTTTTAATTATATGGATGAGGAAATGTTGAGGGAGTTGATAGTGACCATGATAAGACCAAGACTAGAGTATGCGGTGGTGGTATGGTCACCTCATTTGAAGAAGCATATTGATAAACTAGAAAGGGCCCAACGGATGGCAACGTAGATGATACCGTGTTTAAGGGAACTCACCTACGAGGAGAGATTGGAAAAACTGAAGTTACCAACATTGTGCAAGAGAAGGGCAAGAGGTGACTTGATCACGATATTTAGAAATGTAAGAGAATTGGAAAGGGTGGATAGAGAGGATCTTTTTGTGTTGGGTGATGGAAGAACAAGAGGTCATGGCTTCAAGTTGAGGAAAAGTAGATGTCTTAATGATCTCAAAAAGTTCAGTTTCCCGAACAGAAGCATAAGTATTTGGAATGACTTAGACGAAGAGGTGGTGCAGGCGAAAAACATTCATGTATTTAAAACTAGATTAGATGAATGTAGATATGGAGACGGGACAACTCGAGCCTAGCTCAATTCCTGTATACTACAAATAGGTAAATACACACACACACAAATCATATGCCAAGGACTTTCTGACCATCCATCCCCAGTTCCTTACCTTGGTTCCTGTAGTCCGTTCTTCCCCGGGTGGCACCACTCCATCAAAAACCTCTAGCCACCTGTTGGGAATTGAATGTATGCAAGGCCATCACCCGGACCGAAGCACTTTGACCAACAGACCACCAGGCACCTGAAACAAAAAGTCATGCATGAAGAGACCCTGATCCATGAGAGCAAGAACTCTGCTCTGCAAGATGAATATATGTATGTAAACCAGTATCATCAACATCAGCTCATTTCCCACCTATGAATACAGTAAGGTGGGGTTCAGAGAGCAAGAGAAACACATATGCACACTGTATGGGCAGCAAGAAAACACACATTCACAGTGAGAATGGGTTCAAAGGGCAAGAAAAACACATACACACTGTGGCAGGGTTCAAAGACACACACACACACACACACACACACACACACACACACACACACACACACACACACACACAGTGAGGATGGGTTCAAAGAGCAAGAAAACACATACGCACTGCATTAGGGTTCAAAACACACACACACACACACACACACACAC
>JAGKTI010028964.1:0-12787 GCA_018397915.1 Birgus latro | reverse complement strand
TATACATATACTGTATATATGTGTACAGTATGTATAGGTGTGTGTGTGTGTGTGAAAGTCTGTATGTGAGTGTGCTTGCATATGTGCTTACCTGCTATAACAATTCGTCTCCTGTGCGTCAGACGGTGTGGGTGAGGCGTACCTTGGGATGACCGACGCAGGACACCCGGGGCAGCTAGCATGGGTGGACGGATCCCCACTCGTCTTCACGGCATGGGACGCCCTCCACTACAACCGTAAGGCCCTGACTGTGTGCTTTATAAATCTGAAAGTTAACAGACAAACGGATATTAGAACAGTGAAAAAAGTTATACCTAATTGATTTTTATTTTTGTTCTTTTAGTTATTGGAGTCACAAATATTCATTGTTTACTTGGCGGTCCTATGGTTTTTCTCAGGGAAATATCAGCGAAAGTCTTCAAACTTTTCCCAGACTACATATTGTCAGTATTGGTACAAGCGAGCTAGCGCAGCGAGCAAAGTGATGTTTACGTTCAGCTAAGAAATGAGCGGCCCAACACGACACGGCCCGACCGCGATGGTATTCAGAGGCTAATAACTTTTTTACTATGTGAGATAGAAAAGAGATTTTTTCAGCACATAGTAGATATATTCAATAAATTTTGTTTTTAGTTATATATTTACTCATGAGACCAAAGAAAACCCCTTGGAATCCTAGCTTTCCAAGAGAATGTACCGAGGGCTTCAACTGACATTCACTATGATATCGAATTAAGAAAAAAAAAAAAAATGCTGTTGTAACACTATGTTTCTTTGCATGGATTCTAACAATAAAATATCGGATATTACGCTTATAATTTTACATGAACGTTTGTTTCTGTTTAGGGGGTGAAATCAGCAAGGGTAATCCACCCATTTCTGGATTTTATCATTTGATCAATGGCCGAGCGTTTACCGACGCAGTTCGTTGACAAGGCAAGTCGCGAGCAAAGAAATGAACGTTGAGCGTGTGTGTGATAAATGCAACGGCGCCTCGCTATATGCACATTCAGACAAAAAACATGAGAAAGTAAATAATTAAGCTCAGTTATTCTTCTGTTATTGTTCAACTACCTTATCAGAAATGTTGAAAGTTTACACCAAGAGGAAATTATGATGATAGGTGTATGTACAAACGCTTGCTCGCTCGACAAGCGCTCACAATGAGCAGTTTACAGGTACTCCCTCTGGCCTTCTCTGTTTAAACATTTTATTAACCCAATCAGACAGTGATCTCTCGTCAACTGAATATAATATCCTGACGGTTTAATGATTATAAAGAAATTAAATCTTCGGGATAAAGCTGAGAGCCTCTGACACCGCATACCGACTTTGAATTATGAATCAAGTGAATTCTTAGCAGCTCATAATTAGGGAACACCTTGAGCTGAAAAAGATTTTGATGTTTCTATATCCTCTTCACTATACTGTAATAGTGAAAGATTATTTTATAATATGAATATCGTCAAACATATTATTCTTTCTAAAGCCAGATAGTCTTATAAAGTGAAAGAAGGGTATCTGTTCTGATTCCGGGCATCAGAAATTATTTCCACTGTAACATCCAACGATAACCGACAATGAAGCTGTATTCCAGTGTTATGCAGCTGGTGGGTTTTCATATTGCATAAAATCACTTCAGATTCAGATTTTCTCCCATAAAGCAATAAATAGCAAACTGAATATTGTTAAAATTGAATTCATTATCCCCCCCCCAGCTATATCTATGAGCCCTGCATGTGTGGTGGTGCGAGAGACGTCAGGAGGATGGGGGATGGTGCCCTGCTCTGCCCCACGACCCTATATCTGCAGGAAGCCACGCCAACCTATAGTTACAGACCCAGCAGACACATACGGCTGCGACAAGGTGGGGAAATGTGGGGGAGAGTTAGCATGGTGGCAGAAGGGTATTGGGGTGCTGTTAGAGATGTATTAGGGTGTGTTAGTGTGGTGTTTGTGATGTGTTAGAATGGCGTCTGAGTGGGTAAGGTAATGTTTATGGTGTTCGGGTGTGCCCAGAGAGTATCACTGGTGTTAGTGTGTTTGTTAGTGTTAAGGTGATGTTGAGGTGATGATAGTGGCGCTGGGTTAGTGGTACGTTATTAGTGTGGTATTAGACATTGTGATACATCAGTGTTAGTGGAGTGTTGGTGATGTTAATGACTGTTGCAATGTCTCAGTCGCTTGAGACTGGTGTTAAGGTGTGTCCTGATAGTGTGAGAATAGCCCTAAGACAGCATGAGAGTGAGATTTAGGTATTTTGAGTGATGTTGGACTGACTTATTTTAGGATGTGAGATTCAAATGGCATGAAGATAATGAGTGTTGTTTGGGGGCAGTGACAGTAGTGGTAGAATGATGGCAAGGTGAGGGTCTGAGTAATGCTGCAAGCCCTGAGTGTGAGGTCTAATGATTGCATCAGAACTGTGTAGAAATGTTGGCGTTAATGGTTTAATGACACTGGGCGAACAAATGTATGAAGTGTAACTAGTACTGGTGTAATAGTGATGGCAGTGAATGATGCTGAGATGTTTTGATGATGGTACTGTTGTGCCTTGATCGTTAGAAAAGATGTTATGATATGTAGGTGATAACTAACCACAAATTATCTTTTGGTTGCACTGACAATGGTGATGGTGATAGCTTTGGCTTACGACAGATGGCTGTTGTGCTAAGGCTGTCATAGCGACGTGTGTAGTGCTGGTAACTGTAGCCTTGAGATCTGTGATACATTATATTTTTGTGATAGCATTGATGATAATTTAAATATCGGTAAACATGTATGACAGATTTGGACAGGACCATCTTAATTTTGAGTTGTATGATGTTTCTCCTAGTCCGGGTTTTTTTTCAGATAGAGTTTCTAAGAGTATTATATACGTGATTGCTGTTGCTGCTACTCCCATCATTACTCCAGCTAATGCATGTCTCCGTCTCTCACTCCAACCACCTCTCTATCCTTAGGGTGACAGTGGCCACGAGGATTCCTGCTACCACTTGCCCGACCTCACCCTCACCTGGGCCAGCGCCTCCACCTTTTGTCAGGGTAATGGGGGCTACCTAGTCACTTTAAAACACAGGTGAGACAAGTGGAAAGTGAGATAAGTGATAGGTGAGGTACGCGGAGATGAGGAGTGAAGGAGTGAGGTAGGTGAGTGGAGAAATTATGCAAGTGATGTAGGAGATGGTAAAAAGTGAAGCAAGTGAAACAGGTTGTCGTTGTTCAACTCAGGTCATGCCTGGCCCAGCTGATCCGTCGGTCGCAGGTATGCAACAGCTTCTATGGATTCGTTCCATACGTTCCCGACACTATTGATTTTGTATCTGCTTCTTAACGTAGCGTGTGCTGTACAGAGCCCCATTATGTGTGTTATACTGTCTGGGCCTGTTCAACAGTAGGGGGTACGTGTCATATGTGATTCCATCCAACCCAAATCCAAGCTTAACCAGGCGAATTCAGTCATCTCTATGTAGGGACAGCATTGATGGATGATTGTCGGGAGTAGATGTGTGTGGTATAGTGCTCTGAGGTGTGCGCGAAATGGGTATGTAAATATATCTTCATTGCAAGTGCTGTAGTGTCTGGAGGTGGGATGTTGTTGGAGAGGTTCCTGTAAAGCTTGAGTGGTTATTTTTACGTGCCAGTTATGTTTGTTGGCTGTCATGTAATGATAGGTGTGTTGTGTGTTAGCACTAGGCTGCTGCGTAGAACTGTGTGCCTCTCATATTAAGATAGCCTCTGGCAAAGAGGACTTTGGTTTCATCTACATTTAAGGCAATATTTATGAGTGATCAGAGCGTAGGAGTGCCATGCATGTATACGGTGAAAAGTGTGGATGAAAGAACTGAGCCCTATGGAACTCCGTGTGGGAAGTTTTGTGTTCGTGATGGCTTGCCCTGGAATGTAACACGTCAACCAGGTAAGTAGTTATCCACCCTTTGGTCTTGTTCTCTATGTTTGTGGTGTATATTTTGGTGATTAATTTGCATTGGGGGATTGCACGAAACGGCTTAGTTATGTCGACTGGTGTATGTACGTTGTGTGGGTGGTGCTATGATGTTATATACACCTTATGTGAGACAATGAAGTAGGTAGCAGATGAAAGGGAAGATGTATGGCATGTGAATATGATCCAGATTACAGGTAAAATGAGAGGAACGCAAGAGTAATTGAAAATAAGAATTGAAGTAGGTGACAAGCGAGAAGTGAGTTAGATGAGAGTGAGGCAAGTGGTCAGGATAAAAGTGACTGGTGAGAGAAGTGAAAATGGGATGGGCGAAAGTGGCATTTGAGAGGCAGGTGAAAAAAGGCAAATGAAAAGGAAAGCAGTGGAGAAAGAGTAAGAGGTAAGGTAATATAATAATGAGAAGTAAGGAAGGAAGGTGAGAGCTGAAAAGACGACAGGTCAGGTACGTGGTTAATGATGAGTAAACCAGGTGAAAGATGAGAGCTGAGGCAAGACAAAGGGGTGAAGATGATTTGTGAGACAAGTGGATATAAGAAGTTAGACGGGAAAAGGGAGGGAAGGTGACAGGAGGTATGTAAGAGGAGACAAGTCAAGCAGATGAGAGATGAATCAGGCGTGGAGGTAACATGTGAGGGAATCTGTAGTTGAGAAGTGAGGCAAGTGACAGGCAAGGAAGGAAGGAAACGTGAAAATGAGCAAGACGGTTGGTGAAAGTGGGTAGTGAGGTAGAATAGAAAGGAGATGACAAGTACGAAGGATAAGAGACTGAAGGTCAGGGGGTGAGGAAGGAACTGAAACTGAAGGTGACAAGTGAGGTGGTAGATGGGAATGAAAGTGACAGACGATGTAAACTGGGTTAAGCGTAAAGGAGGAAAAAGAATGGTTGGCAGATGAGGCAGGAGAAGGGACTGAAGTTAACAGGGTAGGCAGGCAGGAGATGAAAATGAAAGTGAAGGATGAAGTAGGAAAAGAAAATGACAGAACCGGATGAGTCAGCAAAAGGGATGAAAAGAGAAGCACAAGAGGAAAAACTGAAGGTGACGATGAAGCAGGAAATCGGTGTTGTGACAGGGGTGGAAGGTGAGGGGCGGTTTAGGATTGTGGTAAATGAAAGACAGAACGTGAGGCAGTTTAGTTGGGAGATGATTACAGGGACGGAGGATGACAGGCGAGAGAGGTAGCTGAGACAGATCACATGTGAGAGGTATGAAAGAGAATCAAAAACTGAATGAGAGTTAACACGTATAGAAAGTAAAAACCAGCAATAGGTGAAACAGGTAGATGGACAAAGAACTTGGAAGGTAAGACAGGAGAGGAAAATATGAGAGGTGTGGCAGAGGAGAAAAATGTGAGAGGCGAGGCAAGAGAGAAAAATATGGGATGTGAGGCAAGAGAGAAAAATGTGAGAGGTAAGGCAGATGGCTGAATGAAGAACGTGAGAAGTGAGGCAGGTGAGTGAATGGAGAACGTGAAAGGTGAGGCTGGCGGGTGAGTAAGGAATGGAGACATTAAGCAGGTGAACAGATGAAGAACGAGAAAGATCAGGAAGGTAGGTGGATGAGGAGCGTGAGAGGTTGGGTAGGTGGGTGGATGAGAAATGTGAGAGGTGAGGCAGGTTGGTGGATGAGAAATGTGAGAGGTGAGGCAGGTGGGTGGATGGATAAGGCTCGTAAGAGATATTGAGAGATGGAACAGGTGAGTGGATGAGGAACGGAGAGGTGAGGCAGGTGGGTGGATGATGGAAGTGACAGATGAAGCAGACAGACTGATAAATATTATGAGAGGTGAAGCAGGAGGGACAAAGGAGAGATAAGAGATAAGGAATAACAACTATTCTTGGTGCGAAGTAGAGGTAGCGGGAGATAACAGTGAGAGGAAGGTGATACAGGATGCACACATGATACATTAATACCATTTCCTTTGGCATTCTTTCTCCCTTTTCTTTTCCTCTACTTCTTTCCTCACATTTCCTCTCTCATACAGAGGGAGCCGTTGCAGGAGACATACGACAAACTATGATCATTTCTTGTCACCTTCATGCTCTTTTCTTTTCCTCTTACCTTTTTTTTTTTTCTGCCCTAAAGAGGGAGGGAATGCATGAGAGAGAGACAGTCAGATGATAAAATTACTTGTTATTTTCTTTCCATTATCATACCTTCCTTTTATCATATTTTTCTTTTACCTAATGATGGAGACGAACAAGAGACAGAAACGGTATATTGTTATTATTTCCTGCTATCTCTTCCTTCTGTTTTCTTTTCCTCTCATTCGTCAGCTCTCTTTCTCCCTCCCACCTAGACCTCCATGCGTCTCCGTTTGCTATTTTACCTTACCTTATAGATACCTGTGATTCTTAGTATATCCATCCTTTCACTTTAGTCTTCCCTATGTACCGCCGCGCTTTCATATTGTCGCCTAGCTAACCCCTTCACCACGAGAGGTCTCCCTGAGGATGAATGAACTCGTCTGGCAGTAGCAAGAGTAAAATTTAAAGGACATTATGTTGAAGGGGTTAATGGGCATTTTTTCAAACTCTTTTTACTACGAGAAGTCTCCGTAAGCTGGAAAAACAATCGTCGGAATGAAAATAAGTTTTAAAGGATGTCATCGTACTGAACACATGAATAGTCTTGACTTCTAACTTCATTCCACTTCCTTATCACCCCATATCCACTCATCTGTCTTTCCCACTACCACCTCTATCTGTTATCCTTGTTTCATTTTATTAATGTAATTTTTTTCTTATTTCTATTTCCAACAGTTTTAACAACCTTTTCTTCCTCTTCTTTTTTTAGCCACTGACACTTATTCTTTGAGAGTCCATTTTTAAATCTAGGAGCATCTGTAGGAGACTCTGGTCTATCAGTCACACGCTAAGGATTGTCTCATACACAGTGCTTCATTCTGCTCAAGCCTAATCTGGCGGTTCCCAATATCTCCCTAAGGATTTTCATACGCAAGGTGCATCATTCTAACCAAACCCCAAACAGTCCATCGTCTACCTGCTTCTTCTGTACTTGTTAGTTTTCCCAGCACTGTCCATCTCCCATCCACTTCTCTTCTCAGTCCCACCATTTTGCTGGTGTCTTATTACTTTTGTTTTCTTCTTTTTGCAGTTTAAATTATTTGGTGTCATATCACTGTTGGCCAGCAATGACCTTAGCTGTTACATCGCCACAACAGGTTTCTTCTGTTCTGAATGATGTAGTATAACAATATTTAGAGTGAAATATGAAATAGCAATGTAGTGGAAAGGCTAATGAAGGTTGTTTCTAACTTCTTCACATGACAGACCACTCCTAAGCTGAATAGCACATGGTGGCAGCAAGAATAAACAGAAGAAACTCCATTGTTCTAAAAAGAAAGCTTAATGGACATTGTTTCCAACTCCTTCAGTAAGATAGGTCTCTTTTAACTCCTTCAATCTCAAGGTGTAGCCTACAATTCTCTTTTAATCTTGCTGGCTGTAGGCGGCTTTATTCAGCTTTGATTTATTTTTACCTAGAGGGGTTACATGAACTCTCTATTAACCCCGTCAGTACTTGGGGTTTCCTAAAGCCGAATAAAATCGTGTAGACATAGAAGGAATAAAATAAGAAACCCGTCACCGTACTGAAGGGGTTAAGTTGCATGGAGTCATCTGAAAACACAAAGAATTTTCTATAAAATCTATCGTATGAAAGGAGTTTATGGGAGACCGCTGCCACAGAATATATCCCATAGGAGATATAAGTTACCCGGCAGTAGAATGAATACATATAACTTCATCATTCTGGAGTGGTTAAAAAATCTACTCCAACTCACCTCATCCCATGCTGTCCTCCTCCCATCAATTATGCCATCCCCACAGGCCCGAGAACGCCTTTCTGGCCACCCTCCTGGGACAAAACGGTCTGACCGAGTGTTGGATAGGCTTGTCGGGGTCTGGAAAGTCTCAGAGCGCCGTGTCTTTCACCTGGACAAATTCTGATTCAGTCCTCTTCACCAGCTGGGGCGAAGGAGAACCAGGTAATTATATCTGAACGTTTCTCGTACTGATTTTCGTCCTCTGATTTTCTCTTCCCCTTTGACGTGTGTGTGTGTGTGTGTGTGTGTGTGAGTGTGTGTGCGCGCGCGCGTGTGTGTGTGTACGTGTGTACGTGTGTGCGTGTGCATGTGTGCGTGTGAGTGTGTGTGTGCGTGTGTGTGTGTGTGTGTGTGTAAGTGCGAATGTTTATGCCTGTGTGTGCATGTGCATGTTTTTGTGTGTGCATGTGTAAATCCCAGACGTATATAAATTGTAACACGAGGCTACAACTGTGTTTTCTGTTTTGTTATCTGTTTGCTTTATATTAATTCATGTCACAATAAACACCTTAATAAGAACACTTCATCTCCCCCCATTAACAGGAGTATATGGGGTAAAGATGACGATGATGATGATGATAATTTTATACCAAAACATCCGCACATTCCCTCCCCTCTGTGCAGATGTGATGCAGGGCGGGTGTGTGGCTGCGACAGGTGTGGATGTGAAGACAGGTGTGTCGGGGAAAGAGGGGGACGGAGATGGGTCGCTGGGAGAATGGGTGGTGAGAGACTGCAATGCGGAGCTGCCTTTCGTCTGTGAGTTGGTGTTTTGGTTAATTTTACAGTTAGCTTTACTGGTATTATAATTTTAATAATAATAACAGTAATAGTACCGGTAGTAGTAGTAGTAAGGATGATGATGATGGTGATATGATGATGATTATTATTATAATCATTATTATTATTATTGTGATTATAATCATTATAATTATTGTTATTAATATGATTATTATAATTATTATTAATATTATTATTACAGTATTATGATTATTTTAATTATTATCATTGTTATATTATAAATAGAAGACTTGTTTTGTTTTTATTATCATGAAAGAACTGAACATCAGAAGGTAGAAGAGTCAGGAGTCAAATCGTCTTAGGATCACGGTGTCCAAAAAGTTAAAAATTTGTTATGTTTGGTCACACAGTTACGATGGCTTTATTTTATATTGATAACAGTTCGTATCTTTACAGTCACTTTCCCTTCTGTCTGTCTTTTCTCTCTGTCCTTATATCTGATTTCTATAACTTATTTACTGTTAGTATTTCGCCCTTATCTATTCCTGCCTATTCAACTCTCCATTAAATTGCTACTTATCTTAGGTGTCAGCTTGAATTATTCCCTTTATCCTTTACCATTTCCCACACTCCCCAGTTTCACGTGTTTTCTGTCCCCACATCTATAGCATTTTCTGTTTAGGACCTAAAGTGTCTCTCTTCTACCTCTAGCTATTTTGTTTTCAGTCTCTAAATTAATATCTACATTATTTTTTTCTGACTCACTACTTCTCGTGCCTCCCCCCCTTCTTATCTGACTCACTGTTAATCATGTCCTTCTTATCTGAGCCTGTTATTCAAGCTGCCCTGTTATTATCTGACTCGCTATTACTCATGCCATTCTTTCGTATGTATCACTCCAATCCTATCTAACGTACTCATACCACCATCATATTCTTATCTGACTCACTATTAATCATGCCAAATTTACCCAACTCTCTGCTACTAATACCTTTCTTCTCTGATTCATTGCTACTCATGCTACCTCATCCTTCTTTGATTCATTATTGCTCATCTTATCCTAATTTAGTTTACTCACTCTTACTCGTGTTCCTTCATCTTTGTTTATCTTGATTCGCGGCAACCCATACCACCCTATCCTCCCTGATATGTAACCCCGAGTAGGACAGATGAAGCCTCACGATTCTGTTTTCCTTTCATTAGATTTCCTACATACCTCTGTTTTCCTCTCCCCTCACTTATTTCCCCATCATCAAACTCTTCATTATTCTTCATTCGATCATGAGTTCATATATTCAAATAGTCTTTTCATTTCTGCCTTCACTCATTCATTCATTCATTCATTAACTTCTTCATTCACTTATCTTTTATCCCTTAATCCCATAAGCCCAAGAACACCCAGTCCATCGTTTTAACACGTTCACTACCAAAGGACTCGCCTAAGCTAATTTTAATCGTCTGGTAACAGTAACAATAGCCTGAACTATGAAAAAAGACATCATTGCACTAAAGTATTAAAGTCAGTTAATCCTTTCATGTCATTATCTATTCATTAATTAATTTATTCACTTTCAGGTGAGTACCCCCGGGCGCACTACAACGTAACGGCACCTGTCACCACACCCACCACAGAACCCGTCTGGCCCTGCCCCAATGACTGGTTCCTCCACAACAAACACTGCTACAAGGTAAACTCCGGGACAAGAGATCGTCTAATATTTTACTTCCTTTACTTATCATTTCCCTCTACTGGCTGATGTTCCTTGGCTGAGAGGCTTCATAATGTATTTCTGCTCGTAGATAATGCTTTTCGACATGATGCGTCGAGAAAGTAAGTGTAAAAAAGGCGCTGTGGAATCATAGACAAGCTTTCGTCTTTGAATGCATTGTGCCACTCAGCCTAACGCAGAAGTCCTTACTCATTTTGCTATTTCTGATTCTTTTGTTTAATCGTTGTGTATACATGCTAGATAGTGTGAGGTAACTATAATTTAGCACAGAATTGCTCATGTTGCATCGAGTTCACCATTCAGTACAGTGCTATGGAATGGTGTCATTAAAAGCCATTCAGCCATGGATATATAGGCATTTATGTGTAGAATGCAAACACAGAATAGATACCTTACAGCTGGATTGATGTCGGTGAAGATTATTCTGAATGACAGAAGTATGCAATAATTGTCTAAGAAAATCGGAAATTAGGATGAGTAAACCTCGTAGATAATCTGGGGGGTTATATCATTATCATATAGGAGGCCACAGATCCGAAAGCAGTGGTGGATCCAGGGAGATTCTATAGCAGCCATAGAATCTCTCCGCCCTGATAAATCACTTTCCGATTATTTTTGCACTGTCTTAAACGCGAGTGACCTACCACAATAATAGACGACGCAAATCGGAAGTTGCACATATTCGTATTTCTGGTGGAAAGCCCACCATCATAATATTGTTATTAATGTACTACTAGATCGACTTTTCGACATATACTGATAACTCAGGCACTGACTATCCAAATACCTCTATTTTCCAGGAGGAAGCTCCCAAACCCCCCTCCACCACCTGACACGCATTACAACTGTGCGGCTGAGTCAGAATTATTCTGAGCACCTCTCCCCTGTTTTTGTTTTTGTTTTTATTTCTGGATCCGCCTCTGGAAAGGGAGCGATAACTAGGAAGACACTTACTGAGAGAGAGAGAGAGAGGGAGAGGTTCACAAAACATTGTAATAGTTTTCCCTAAATAAGCATCACACCACCAAGTTTTCTCTGATGCTGTGAGCTGGAATGCCGGGGAGACTGAATGTATTGCATACGGGAGCCACTTAGCAAGTATCTCCAGATGGAAAGTGAGCGATAGCTAGAAAGGCAGTTAAAGAGAGAGTGGTTTCACAAAACTTTGCAATAATTTCCCTAATAAGCATCACACCACCAGGTTTTCTCTGATGCTGTGAGCTGGAATGCCGGGGAGACTGAATGTGCTGCATACGGGGGCCACCTAGCAAGCATCTCCAGCAAAGAGGAAGAGGAGAAGATCCTTGCGTAAGTATTATACATTATCTCCCAGATTTCACGTGATGTTTCTGTTCCTTAAGTAACGGTCAACCTCCCTGCATATCTCCTAATTAGTAAGCTTACTAACTTACGTGAACCTGGGTAAATTTCCAAGAGCTAACAGTTAATGTAGCAGCCTAAAATAGCAGCATATTGTGCGGTGTACCTCTAGGCCAGGCCTTAATGAAAGAAAACTACGGAGTACTGCATACAACATGAAAAGATTTTGGCATACAACTTTTTCTTGTAGGAAGGGCAATGCGGAAGTGATCGTTACTAAAGAGGTGGCCGGGAGGGGGGGGGGGAGGCATCAGCAGATCCTTTTATGAATACGCTTTACACCAGTGGTCTTTTAATTTTCTCGTGTGGAGGACCATTCATGAGTAGATACCTAGCCATCCACAATAATTTCATTAAGATATTTATAGGTTAATGTGTTCTAAAAGTATTACAGGTAGATATATAACCAGCAAGATAGATAGATAGATGGATAGATAGATAGATAACATTATCATTGGTTGCTTTATTGTTATTTATATCTTATGGAAAAAATGATACTGAATTATTCACTACAGTTATTCTGGTTTTACTAGACGCATTTTGCTTCTGAATCTGTCGTCACCCAGTCCTTTATTGCGTCATCAGAAGCATGGGGTCTTTCGGCTAGGTTACTCATTACTGACATTTTAGATGAGAGTGACCATTTGTTCGTCTGTTTGTGCCATTATGTTAGAAATAAATCCCAACCCTCTCACGGATGCGTACCCTTATGGGCCACGTCTGGCTGGACTGCCTGAACCTACTTGACCATCAGAAAGGGAGCTGGTTATAAAGTTACAGCCCATACTAGTAAATGGCTCACTGGGCTACGAAGACAAATCTGCTTGTCATTCAGTGCAGACGTAGCATAACACCGACTGAGTGGATGGTGGGCGCCCCGCTTACCACATATTTTGTTTCACATTACCAAATACGTCAAAAATTTTCGCTACATTTTTTTCTAGACATAACAGGCAAGAACTTGGACATGATAGAACATTTCACGAACCTCCAGGGGCGACATACTAAACTGAAACAATATATTTACTGAAATAGCACTTATGTACAATACCTGAGAAAATGAAGGAAAGCCACAGAAACACGTTAACATTTCTGAAACACAAATTTCTCCAAGAACCACAAC
>JAGKTI010028963.1:0-12787 GCA_018397915.1 Birgus latro | reverse complement strand
AAAAAAAAAAAAAAAACTAAACCGTCTGCTAATGCTGTAAATCTTTCCTCTCTGTTGGGCTCCTCTGATCACATTTTTATCACTTAACCTGTCCTATTGCTCCAGTGTGGCCTGTGGACCTTCTAAAGAAATGTCAGTTGTGAGACTTTGAAGCTGCTGATTGGGAGGCCCTCAGGCAGTACTTCTATAATTTTCACTGAAACGATTATTGCTTCCAAGGCTGACAGCCATCTGAGTGTGCCATGCGCATTACAGAGGTTATTCTCTTGATCATGGATGTGTACATTCCTTTCTCATATCCTTTGACTAATAGGGGAAAAAAAAAAAAAAATTGGTTTAATCATGCTTGTTATAATACTGTTCACAAGAAGAAGGCCTATAAAAGGTACTGGAGCCAACCCACCCACGAATCTCATCTTTTTTGTGTTTCTGTCCAGAATCGTGCTAAGTCTGTTCTTCGCTCTGCTAAAAATAACTTCATCCGTACTAAATGCTCTTGAGCTCCCCAACTCGAATTCTTCCCGCTCCTTCTGGCACCCTGAGAAAAACCTTTCTAACAACATTACCTCATCATCCTTCCCTCCTCTTTTCCACTCAGATGGCTCTATAGCTATTTCTTCTACTTGTAAAGCAAAACCCTTCACTCAGACGTTCTCCTTCAATTCCACCTTGGACAATTCAGGTGCTGTCCCTCCATCTCTTTCCCCTCTGAATTCCTCATGGCTGACAATAAAATTTCTTCAACTGATGTATTATCTGCCATCACTGGTTTCAATACCAACAAGGCATATGGGCCTGAAGAGGTTCCTCCTGCTGTCCTCAACAACTGTGCTTCTGTGCTTATACCCTACTTTGGGAAACTCTTTTGTCTTTGTCTATCAACGTCACATTTCCTTCTTGTTGGGAGTTTGTTCTCATTCAGCCTGTCCAAAAGAAAGGTGACCATTCCTAGCCCTCTAACTATCGCCCAATTGCTTTAACGTCCTGTATTTCAAAAATTTTCAAATCTATTCTTAACAAAAATTTTTTTAAAGCATCTTTCCTATCACAACCTTCTTTCTGTTCGTCTGTATGTGTTCCATCAGGGACACTCCACTGGTGATCTTCTCACCTACCATTCAGATTTCTGGTCATCCGCCTTTCGGAACTTTGGCGACAGCTTTGCCATTGCACTGGACATCTCAAAGGCTTTTGAATTTGGCACTAATCTTTAATTTCCAAACTACCCTCTTATGGTTTCTATCCTTCTATCTGTGCCTTCATTTCCAGCTTCCTATCTGGTCATTCTATAGCAGCTGTTGCAGACAGCCACCGTTCTTCTCCTACAGCTATCAATGATGGTGTTCCTCTTTTCCTTTTATTCATCAGTGACCTTCTAAGCTGTACACCTAACCCTATCCACTCATACGCTGATGACTTCACCTTTCATCTTTTCATTTGCTTCCCACAGTGTCCATCTCAGCAGATACTTCAACAAACAAGGGATGAGGCTATGGCACACCTAATGTCTGACTTGGTTCATATCTCTGATCGGGGTAAAAAAAAACTTGTTGTTTTTAATGCATCAAAAACTCAGTTCTTAAACTATCAACCTAACAAAATCTCCCAAAGGAGTACCCTCTAATTTTTAACAATATTCAGCTCAATCTTGCATTATCCTTAAACATAATTGGGGTTACGTTCTCTTGGGATTTATCTTGGAAAGAACATCTTACCTCTCTTGTAAAATCTACTTCCAAGTGATTGGGTGTACTAAGCCGACTCAATACCTTCATTACAGCTGCGCCATTGGTGACTTTATACATGGGTTTTATTCAACCCTGAGTAGAGTACAACTCCCATGTGAGGGGATGCTCCCCACACTCAGCTCTTCTCAGCAGGGTGGAGTCAAAGGCTTTTTGTCTCATTAACTCTCCTTCTCTTACTGGTTCCCTTCAGGGTCTTTCTCTTTGTAGCACTGTTGCATTTCTATCTCTTTTCTATCATTACTTCCATGGTCACTGCTCCTCTGAACTATCTGCTTGCATCCCTCCACCACTATGGTGGGCACGTAGCACCATCTAGCAACAAACTCTCATCCCTTTTCTCTCCAACTCTCTAATGCAATAGTTAACTGCTACTCCTAGTCCTTCATGTATCCAACAGGTCAACTCTAGAACTGTCTCCCTCTGTTTTTCCTACAGCCTACAATCTCCAGTCTTTCAAACGCAGTGTGTCCAGGCATCTCGAAATGAATGGATCGTGAATTTGGCTCTCTGTTATCTGATTTTTGTTTTTCTTCTTGAAGGGAGGAATTTGCAGGTCCCTGGCCTTTGGTTTCTTCATCCTTGTATTAAAAAAAAAAAAAAAATGCAACTTAAATTACAATGACAACCCAATCTAATTATCTGTCTATTGCCAGGTGCCTCAGTCCCATAATGGGTGGTCACAAACAAATCGCCTCCATGTCACCCTGTCCAACCATTTTACTGCCCTGCTTCCAGCTCACACTCCCCTCTCTCATATACCTCTCCACTACATCCCTCCATCTCCTCCTCAGCCTCCCCCTCCCACCACCTCACTTGCATACACTCTCCTTATTAGTCTCTCATTCTCTATCCTCTCTCCATGGCCAAACCACCTTAATGTGCTTCTCCTAACATTTCCTATCACATCCACATCACAACGCTCCTTCACTTCCTCATTTGTCAGTCTGTCTCTCCACATTACTCCACATGCTCCTCTCATATAACTCATTTCCACTGCTCTCACCCATGACTTGTGTCCCTCCAACAAGGTCCAAGATTCACTTCCATTCATTAGGGTTGGTATCACAATACTGTCATGCTGCAACTTTTTTACTACATGCTCACTTCCCTGTTCCTTATCGCTGCTTTCAAAGAACCAGCAACCTTTCTTCCCTGTTGTACTCCTCCAAGCACTTCACCCTCTAAATTTCCATCCTTACTCATCACACTACCCGTGTACTTAAATGCACTCACATTTTCCATTTCCTCCTCATCCGACCTCACTGTACAATCTCTGACTTCATTTCTCTTGAAGACCATAACTTTATTCTTCCCTATATTCACATTTAGATTCCGTTTCTTACACACTCTCCCAAACTCATTCACCTAGCCTTGCAGTTCCCCTTCGTCTTCACTTAAAACAGTATCATCTGCAAACTACAGTACAGGGAGTTTCCAAACAGTGCCCTCTCTCATTAGTCGGTCCAATATCCACTGTCCTATCTTGTATCTCTTTTATAACCCCATCCATGTACAAACTGAAAAAACATGGGGACATGACACATCCCTGTTTCAATCCAATATTCAAAGAGAAAAATTCACTCAGTTCATTAACCACAAACACTGCAGCCTTAGCCCCTCATACATACTCTTCACGGCATTCAACAACTTCCCATTTACTTCATATATTCGTAATACTTTCCACATTCCTTGTCTATCCACCCTATCATATACTTCCTCCAAATCCATGAAGGCCACATATAACTTCTTTTCCTTCTTTAGGAATTTTTCCACTAAAGACCTAAGAATGAATATCTGATCTACATAACCTCTTCCCTTTCTAAGACTTCCCTGTTCTTCTCCAACTAAATACTATATTATTTCCCTAACACTGTCAGTGGGTATTTACAGCGCTCCAAGCGGACTGAGCTGGTGAAGGTTTATATCCAAGGGGTGGTTGGGGTTTATTGCTCATATAATGCCACTCAGAGATGAGTGAGGCTGGTCACTCTCATCTTAAATGTCAAGACCAACTTGCCTAGCCCCAGGCTCCTATGCTCCTGATGGGGCAACAGAGGATTGGATGATGAATGAATGAATGAATTTCCCTTACTCTGTCAATAAATATCCTACCATATACTTTTCCTAATACACTAAGAAGACAAATACCCCTATAATTACCACATAACCACACACTTCTTTTTCCCCTTTTCCTTTGTATAGGGGAGTAATTATGCCTGACTTCGAATCCTCCAGGACTCTACCCAATGATAATATTTATTTGAGTGTATTATGAAGTAAACTCATAATAATGCTAAGTATTGCAATTCTTTCATTAGGGGGAGGGGGGAATACTGGGCATTCAATAATGGAAGTCACTGGGGTCCACATCAAAGTTCGTCATGGTCAACATCTGGACCACAATCCACCATTTGAGTATCACTGCTCAGAATGATGGAAAATGTGGGCTGCCATGTATGGTCTCATCATAAAGTATCTGAACGCAGTAGGCACCAAGCATTTTGAAATGTGTGATCGAAAAATCTGAAAACAGTTCTCCTCGTGTGTACCTCTGTCAGGAACAGTTTCTACATCAAACACCAGTGCACCATACACCGGTACAATGATTTCAGAGTGAGTCACTCCAAGATGACATGCTAAGTTCTGCTCATTTTCACACCCATCATGCCCAGGTGTTTGGATGCTTTTTGGTGAAACTGTAGAATGAAAAACTGGCTTGCTAGTTACTTGAACACTGCAAAAACTGGACACACCCAGCTCCCTACCACTAACTGTATATAAACCAAGCAACTGACAAAAGATATAAGAATAACATCTACACTGAGGGGTCAATAAAAGGAACACACCATGGCATCTTTCAAGAAACTGTGAAGACCCAATCACATGCATAATGAAACATACAAACAGGTCGTCAAACTCCTCTGAAAAAAAGGCAGGTATCCATATGACTGAGAGAGACAACCAATGAGCACCCAAATAAACAATATAAAGTTAGTGACAAGAAGTTCATGGTGCAGGGAGTTACACCACTTCAAGACTGGGGACTACTGCACAGTGGATATACATGTGTGTGTCACACAAAACAATCACTTTAAATGAACAGACTAGACATCGTCGACCCAGGTGGGGGGGTGCTGTGCCTTCGAGGCTTTTTAATTTAAGACCAAAGTACTACACCCACTTCTCAGCTGTGATCCTTCAAGTCACCATGTAATGTGCTTTTTTTTTTTTTTTTTAAGAAGAAGGAACCAAAGGCCAGGAGCCCACAAACTGTTCCTTAAAAGAAAAAAAAAAACAAAAAAAAGCCAAATTCAAGATCCGATCATTCTGAGATGCCTGGACACACTGCGTTTGAAAGACTGGAGATCATAGGAAGCAGAAAATGCAGACAAAGGGAGACAGTTCCGGAGTTGACCTGTTGCATAAGTGAAGGACTGAGAGTAACGGTTAACTCTTCCATTAGAGAGCTGGACAGAAAAGGGATGCAAGTTTGTTGCTAGACGGGTGCTACACACCGCTCGCTGGCGCAGTGGTAGCGTTCTCGCTTGCCATCTTGTAGACGGGAGTTCGCGCCTCGTTCAGGTTGCGAAAAGTTTCACTGACGAAGTGGGTGGTTACTGTCCCCCTTGAGCAAGGGGATGGGTGTGTGCGTGTGTGAAGGTCACAGCCTTGCCCATAGATCGGACTATATGAGCTTTCAGCTCCCTTCCGGGAGGGTAAAAGCTGATGATCACGACCATCAAGTGATCCTGGCCGACCCGGTGAGTTACACCCGTCGTTGAGGTGGAGGGATGCAAGCAGACAGTTCAGAGGAACAGTGACCATTGAAGTAGTGATAGAAAAGTGACAAAGATGCAACAGTGTGGCAAACAGACAGAGGTTTATGGGAGCCAGTAAGAGGAGGACATAATGAGATGAAAAGATGGCTGAAAGCCTCTTCCTGAGGGTGCCTCCAAGGAGGGAGCACTGGAAAAAAAACCTACTTTATAGCTGCATCCACCAAATGCTGATGATCCCTGTGTCCGGTGCGCAGTGCAGAGGCCATGGTGAGTCGTTGCCCGTGTTCACCCAGTGTTGTCCGGGTCATGACACGTGTATCCCTTATTGTTCCCACACTAAGTCGCTGCCACAGCCGTGTCTGTGTTGAAAGTACATTTTGTAGTATGAGACACTGACTTTGATTAATAGGATGAAGTTGCACATGGTGTGAAAAAAGCATTGCCAAACAAGTGGCAATTATCCTATGTGGATGATAATTTCATTCCTGGCTTGACACATGATACTCTGTCCTCTGATCTTTGGGCTTTAAATAATCTACTTTTAACTTCCTCCCACGAAAACAATCACAAAACTTATCATGATTACTGTGCCCAAGAACATTAATCAACACTACAAAAATCAGCTCTGTAGTTTAATAAGATATGTTGTGATTCATCCTGTGCCAGGCAAAGTTAAATGACTGGAATCAAAAGAGAATTCAGCATCAAGATAAAAACTGGCAATCTACTGAAAAGATATCATACTGATATCTGGTACCTCATTTAAATGTGAAAGCATTGGTTTACATTAGTAATACATCTGTTCTGAAGGTACCATTGCTAAAAAAAATATCGGCACCCTGGAGTCCGATAAGATGTGAAATACCTCGTCTCTGGTTCAATCGGTAGTGTTGGCATGTCTTTTTAATTCACAAAAATGGCTGCGTTACCATGCAGTACAATATTTCCCCGACTAAGCCAGTTATATATCTGTAAAATATATGCTAACAACACAAATGAAGGATAAAAAGCGACATAACTGTGTCATTTCCCATAAATCATAGTCTGTGTATCATAATGTCTCACACTGAAAGGGTGCCAATACTTTTTTATTGATGGTACAGTACAGAATATGAATGATCTATCTATAGCCAGATGCCTTAATGCCAGAAGGAGTGGCCACAAACAAAGCACCTTCATGTCACCCTGTCCTTCACCTTCAGGCTCAAAATCACAACCTCTCTCTCACATACCTGTACATTTCCAGCCCACTCCTCCATCTCATCCTCCCCTCTTCCCTTCCACCTTACCCACACACACTCTCCTAGTCAGTCAGGTCATTATTCATTCTCTCCACACTGCTAAATGATCTCAAGGTACAGTCAAGTCGCCTATGGCGCAGCTAATTGGTTCTGGAATAATTCCACGCCATAGAAAATCGTGCTACACAAATAACTACACTTATGGGAAAAATGGAATTTGGTTCTGTCGGTATTTATCATAGTCCTTATGATTTTTCACAGCCAACCACTCACATCTCCAAATCACTCACAGTTGTGAAAACTTCCTAGGAGTTATTTACCAATGCTTTCAGAGAATCTCACAACTGTGATTATCAATACTCCTAGGACTTGCTTGTGAGTGTGAAATCGCGCTACACTTAACAAAAATGCGCGACCTGTAGGTCGTCAAATAATCTTGTCTGACAGTTATTTACTATAAGTATTGGACTATAAATTCAACTAAGAGTATTGATAAGCAAATCTTGACTTTATGTCGATTTTCCAAGATTTATCGATATTTGTATTCCAATATACAATTCTTATCGGCAACAACTTACTGTTTCTGTCTGAATGCTTCACGTTTGTGTACTCACACACAAAATAAACAGTGATTATCACTGCAGAGGCATACATCAGTTCAGTGTGAGATGGATATGCAGCACTCTTTCCAGCTCCATCCACTTGTTCCTTCTTATTGTTGCTGTATTATTTAAACATTCTTACATGAATCAGTTAAACTCGAAACGCCATACTTCACTCTTTCACGATCATTGTGTGGCATAACTTAACCAACCAAGCAAAATAGCCCATAGTTAGCCCCACATGCTGCCCCTTAGCACGTAAGGAGAGTCCTCTCAATGTCAGGAGAGGCAACAGCTCCCTGAACTTCTTCCAACCACTTCTCACCCTAGCAACCGAGCTAACTTCAGCCCCACCTCCGGCACATAACAAGTCTCCCAAATAACGAAACTCCTCCACACACTCAAGACACTCACCTGCAAGTTCAACCCTCTCACGCCTAACAATCTCTACCTGCTCTCCCCGACACACCGCACACATGAAATCAGCATCACCTCGCAGTCTACCACTAATACCACTACATCTCCTGTGCACCCACTTATCACAAACACTACACAAGATGGAATTACTTCCCACACCCTTGTGGCAAACTGCACATGCCCACTCTCCCTCTCCTCTGATTGTACCGCCACCAACCCTAGATATCATCACTTTTGTTTTATCTGCATTTACCCTTAAGCCCTTGTACCCCATACCATCTCTCCACTTCTTAAATCTTTCCTCAGCCTCCCCTTCATTCTCTGCAATCAACACTAAATCATCAGCATACAGCATCTCCCATGGAAGTCCATCTCTGAAGTCACGTGAGAGGGCTTCAAGCACCATGATAAACAATAAGGGACTCAAAACTGACCCCTGATGCACACCAACATTCACGGAAAACTCATCACTCAAAGCTCCATTCACTCTTACCTGGGTGCGAGCACCCATGTACATGGCCATAACCACCCTAACCAGCCATTCTTCCAACCCTAGCTTTCTCACTGCCCACTTCACCACCTCTCTAGGGACTCTGTCAAAGGCCTTTTCCAAATCAACAAAAACAAAATACAATTCCCTCTTCTTTCCAATATATTTTTCCTGAAGCTGTCGAACAATGAATATGGCATCAGTGGTCCCCTTGCCTGGCATAAACCCAAACTGCATCTCATCGATATTCACTCTTTCTCTAATCATACCTTCTAGAACTCTCTCCATTACTTTCATTATCTGATCTAAGAGCTTTATACCTCTGTAATTTCCCCTTTCCAGGGCATCACCCTTTCCCTTGTACACATTTACAATTACACTCTTCAGCCAATCATCTGGGACAACACACTCATATATAATCATATTTATCAAGTCAGTGACTAACCTCACCCTAGTATCTCCTGAGGCCTTCAACATTTCGGCAGTCAACCCAGACACACCTGCCGCCTTCCCCACTCGCATCCTGCCTATTGCCTGACTCACAGCAGCAGCGTCAATCAAAGGCCAAGGGCCAAACACTGGATCAGCTGGCTCCAAACCTTCTCTATCCTAATCAAACTCCTCATTCAACAATCGGCTCTAATGCTCTCTCCATGCATCTTTAATATCCTCACTGTTCACCACTACCCTTCCATCATCATTCTTCACACACTGCTCACCTACAATGTCCCGATTATCCCTCTTCACCTGATTTGCCACCCTAAAAATCATATTTTTCCTTTCTCCATGATTTAGATTATCAAGTAAAAGTCTCTGTGACTCAGACTTCGCCCTGTATACCTCTCTTCTAGCCCTGCGCTTGGCAGCCAAATACTCCTCCCTGTTACCACCCTTCTTCCATTCCCGGAAAAGCCTTCTTTTCTCCTTAACTGCAGCTTCTACACCCTCATCCCACCACCAAGTTACTTTATGTCTTGGTGGGCCTCTTGTCCAACCGCATATTGCATCGGTAACTCTCAAGAGGTTGTTTTTAAGGGCTCTATACTGTTCATTAACGCCTCTATCTACAGCTTCCTGTTCAGCCACCACTCTCCTCATCTCACTATAAAAGGCATCCCTTACTGATTGGTTTCCCAGCTTCCATATTTTCCTCCTAGGTACATATGTCCTCCTTCTCATCACTCGTTCCTTAAGCACCATGTTGAAAGCAATATAAGAATCTGGCAATATCTATCTATAAGTAACTGTATATATCTGGTTTTACTAGCATTAAATGAGACAAGGTTATTTTGTCCCCATTCCGTGGTCCTGGATAAGTCTTGATTTATGGAGACAGCTGCACTGAGTTGTGACTTAGAGGTAATAAACTCTGTAAATGGGTGGTTATGTGTGAATGAACTGTGAAGTGTTGAGTCATCTGCATATGAATGGATTGGATTATGGCCGACAGATAAGAGATAATTAATGTGAATTACGAGTAGGGTCGGCGCCAGAACTGATCCTTGTGGCACACTGGTGTTAAGTGAGAGGAAATTGGAATACACATCATCTACTTATATTCTTATGAATAACAGTACACCATACTCTACATATAAGGAAAGAATCATGACTAAATCCATGAGAAAATGTCTATCTATCTATTGCCAGATGCCTTAATCCCATGAGGGGTGGCCACAAACATATTGACTCCATGTCACCCTGTCCCCCGCCATTTCATTACCCTCCCCCCGGCTCACATCCCCCTCTCTCATATAACTCTCTACTACATCCCTCCATCTCATCCTCAGCCTCCCCCTCTCTCTCCTCCCTTCCACCTCACTCACATACACTCTCCTCATTAGTCTCTCGCTCTTCATCCTCTTCACAATGCCAAATCACTTCAAAGTGTTTCTCCTAATGGTATCTGTCACATCCACACCACAATGCTCCTTCACTTCCTCATCTGTCAGTCTATCTCTCCATGTAATTCCACATGCTCCTCTCAAATAACTCATTTCCACTGCCCTCATTCTCGACTCACGTCCTTCCAACAAGATCCAAACTTAACTGCTATACGTTAGAGCTGGTATCACAATACAATTATGCAGCAACTTTTTTACTTCTATGATCATTTCCCTACTTCTTATCACTGCTTTCAAAGAACCAGCAACTTTTCTTCTCTGCTGTCCCCTTTCAAGCACTTCATCCTCCAAACTTCCATCACTACACATCACACTGCCCAAGTACTTAAATGCAGTCACATTTTCCATTTCCTCATCATCCACCCTTACTGTACATTCAGTGACTTCATATCTCTCAAAGACCATGACTCTATTCTTTCCTACATTCACCTTTAGATTCCAATTCTTACACACTCCCCCAAATTCATTCACCAAGCCTTGCAGTTCCCCTACTTCTTCACTTAATACAGAATCATCTGCAAACAACAGTACAGGAAGTTTCTACATGTTGCCCTCTCTCATTAGGGGCACTCCAACATCCATTGCCCTACCTTGAATCTCCTTTATAAACCCATCCATATACAGATTGAACAACCTTGGAGACATGACACATCCCTGTTTCAATCCAACATTCAGACAGAAAAAAAAAAATCACCCAATTCACCATCCACACACACTGCAGCCTTAGCATCCTCATACATACTCTTCATGACATTAAACAGGTTTCCCATCTACTCCATATATCCTTAATACCCTCCACATTCCAGATATGACACATCCCTGTTTCAATCCAACATTCAGACAAAAAAACAAAAAAAATCACCCAGTTCACCACACACACTGCAGCCTTAGCACCCTCATATATAATCTTCATGACATTAAACAGTTTCCAATCTACTCCATATATCCTTAATACTCTCCACATTCCTTGTCAACTCACTCTGTCATATGCTTTCTCCAAATCCATGAAAACTGCATATAACTTCTTCCCCTTCTCTGGAAATTGTTCCACGAAAGACCTAAGGATGAATATCTAATCAACACAACCTCTTCCCTTCCTAATACCTCCCTGCTCTTCTCTAACTAATTCTTATGTTATTTCCCTAACTCTGTCATTAATTATCCTACCATATATTTATCCTATTACACTATGACAAATGCCTCAATGATTACCACACACTTCTTTTGACCCTTTTCCTTTGTCTATCTATCTATCTATCTATTGCCAGACGCCTCAATCCCACACGGGGTGGCCACAAACAAATCGCCTCCATGTCGCTCTGTCCCCTGCCATTTCACTACTCCGCTCCCAACTCACACCCCCCTCTCTCATGTACCTTTCCACTCCATCCCTCCATCTCCATCCTCGGCCTCCCCTTCCCTCTCGCCCCCTCCACCTCACTCACATACACTCTCCTCGTCAGTCTTTCACTCTCCATCCTCTCCACATGCCCAAACCACCTTAATGTGTTTCTCCTAACGCTTCCTATCATGTCCACAACCACATCACAATATTCCTTCACTTCCTCATTTGTTAGTCTGTCTCTCCATGTGACTCCACATGGTCTTCTCAAATAACTCATTTCCACTGCTCTCACTCTTGACTTCTGTCCTTCCAACAGGGTCCACTCACTTCCATATGTTAGAGTTGGTATCACAATACTGTCATGTAACAACTTTTTCAATTCCATGCTCACCTCCCTGTTTCTTACCACTGCTTTCAATGAACCAGCAACCTTCCTTCCCTGCTGCACCCTTTCAAGCACTTCACTCTCCAGACTTCCATCCTTACTCATCACACTACCCAAGTACTTAAATGCACTCACATTCTCCATATCCTCCCCATCCAATCTCACTGTACATTCACTGGCTTCACTTCCCTCGAAGACGATCACTTTACTCTTCCCTACATTCACCTTTAGATTCTTACACACTCTCCCAAACTCATCTACCAAGCATTGCAGCTCCCCAAGGTCTTCGTTCAACAACACAGTATCATCTGCAAACAATAGTACAGGGAGTTTCCAAACACTGCCCTCTCTCACTATGGCGGCTCAAACATCCACTGCCAGACCTTGTACAGACTGAACAACCATGGAGACATGACACATCATTGTTTCAATCCAACCTTCAAATGGAAAGATTCACTCAGTTTGCCATCCATATGCACTGCAGCCTTAGCACCCTCATACATACTCTTCACTGCCTTCAACAACTTCCCATCTACTCCATATATTCTTAATACTTTCCAAAATCAATGTCTATCCACCCAGTCATATGCTTTCTCCAGATCCATGAAGGCTGCATACAACTTCTTGCCCTTCTCTAGAAACTTTTCCACTAAGGATCTAAGAATGAATATCTGGTCTACACAAACTCTTCCCTTCCTAAAACCTCCCTGTCCGTCTCCAACTAATTCCTCTGTTATTTCCCTAACTCTGCCAACAAATATCCTACCATATATTTTTTTTATTACACTGAGAAGGCAAATGCCCCTGTGATTACCACACACTGCTTTTTCCCCTTTTCCTTTGTACAGACGAATAATTATACCTGACTTCCAATCCTCC
>JAGKTI010028962.1:0-12788 GCA_018397915.1 Birgus latro | reverse complement strand
TGCTGTTAGCCTTGGATCCTTGCTAACTTGCCTTGAGATCAGCTGACGGGTCCTGAAAGTTGTCTTACGAGGTCTCCCAGGCTTGGGAAGTGGAGTGGTAGGAATGGCCTCCCCACTGTCCTTGAACTGCTTCACCAGTCTCTGCACTGTCCTCAGTCTAACACCATCTGATTTGCAATAAATGGGAGTTTGTGGCCAGCTTTGTATAAAGTAATCACTTCCACAAGTTTGTCCTTGCTTGTGGTTACTTTAGGCTTGATGAGAATGTGGTAGGTAACCAAATAACTGTGTTATTTGAGTCAAAACATGCCCTCGTGGTGCATCACACACAGAGACAGTCCTCCTCCTGTGGCTGCCCAAACATTACTGAGCCTGCTCCTGTGGTGCCAAACCTATCAAGCAGGGTTGCCAGCTCCCGTTGAAAAAGTGTCAGCTCATTTCGCATCACAGGGGAGGATAGTATTGACCCTACTTCACTTAACGCGAAAAAGAATGATGTCGGCAAAAAAACCGTCAATACTTTCCACGCCTACTGTAGCTTACAGCTTCCTGTTACTCAGAGGGTCACACCTTATGTCTCCCTAATACCTCTTATTACATCATCATCCAGATCTCCTTTCCCACCTTGTGGCAGGGTGAGGAGTAGCAGCATTTTCCTTATTTTATATTATTTTCGTCCTTCTGCCTATGGGTGACTCTACACTGAGTGACAAGCCAGATGGTTTCCAGTACACCAGGAAACCATTTACTATGCTAGGTGGTAACCATATAACCAAATTATGGCACCTGGTGATTTTAGTGGGTAATTACGGCACTCCAATCGGATTGAGCTGGTGAAGGTTTATATCCAAGGGATGGTTGAGGTTATTGCTCATGTAATGCCACTCAGGGATGAGTGAGGCTGGACACTCTCTTCTTAAATGTCAGGACCAACTTGCCTAGCCCTGGGCTCCTACACTCCTCATGGGGCAGTGTAGGATTGGATGATGGATGGATTCTGTGTATAGCATATTAGCTGATTAAAGTAGTTTTTCTGTGCCCACTGGCTCTTATTGTTGTGAATCAGTTTACTGCAGAATCCAAGCTCATTGCCCCTTGGATGCTCCCCCCCCCCTTCCCCCCACACACATAGCTACCAACCACTTGAACCTAGAAATAGTCGTCAGTTTATAGTTCAAGAAAATATTATTGTTATGGTGTGCTACCATTAATGACTTAATCAGGAGCCTAGCCTTGCAAGTGGAACTCATAATAATGCCAGGGTTTATCACTCAGGATATTGCATCAGTAACAAAAACTATAAGCAAACTAGCGACATGAGTGAGGCAGGGCAGGGTATCTTGCGACAGAGGACAAGCACACGTTGAGTAGAAGTGTGTTGAAATTTAACAGGACAAAAGTAAGAGCAGCAGTGTACTAGCAGAACTGGGTCAAGGTAGGTCCAAGCACTGTAAAATGAACATATCATGGTTTTGGCATTGCTTTGTTTGAATTCTTTGCTGGAGAGTTTTGCAGACTCCTAGCATTATTTATTTACCATCCAATCCTATGTTGCCCCAAGAGGAGCGTAGGAACCCGGAGCTAAGCAAGTTGGTCTTGACATTTAAGATGAGTGACCAGCCTCACTCATCCCGGAGTGGCAAACCCCAACTAGCCCTCGGATATAAACCTACACAGGCTCAATCCGACTGGAGCGCCTTAATTACCCACTAAACCACCAGGTACCATAATTTGCTTATACAGTAAGACCTCACTATAGCGGACTAATTGGGGCTCAGGCCAGTCCGAAATATGCGATTTTCCGATAAAAGCGACATCCGGACTTACCCCTGCTAATCTGGACTTTTTTCGATATATCAGACATTAGTCCGGATTGCATCGGTAGTTTTCACCACCATTGCAGTATTGTACTGTGTTATACCTTCACTACATTAATCAAATGGTATAATAATATTGTACTATGCACTGAAAAACATGTCTTTTACTTGTCTTATTGTGGTGAACATAGCTGAAGTTGTCAGGCAGTCCGGACTGCTTTCTGGCTATATCGGACTTTTTCCGATATATAGAGGTTTAGTCTGGTAGCTCCTCGAGTCCGATAAAAGCGAATTCCGGTCTACTGAAGTTTGTTACATCGAGGTTTTACTGTATGGTTACTACCCAGTGTAGTAAATGGTTTCCCAGTGTACAGGAAATCATTTGACTTGTCACTCAGTGTAGAGTCACTCATAGGAAAGAAGAAGAGGGAATGAAAGAAAGACAAGAGGGAGTGTAAAGAGTACCACTGGCAGAAGGAAGAGGAAAGAATGAAGGGAAGAAAGACCATAACAGAAAATTCAGACAACACTGAATGGAAAATGGCACAGTAAGCTTAACTGAGGCTGTACAGTGGGTGGAATGCTGTGCACAACCCCAAAGAGGCTATAGTGAAGCCTTTGCTTGGCAGGGCCTTGGAATTAACAGACAGAACAGTACCACCAAATATTTCAGAAAGTGAAATTACTGTAAAATGCTGTACACTACATGCAATGCTTGGGCGTACGAGGGGTGATGATTAAACTCGTGTAAGAAAGCACATATTGCAGCTGGAGGCCAACTGCTATGGTCTGGCATCTTACATGGTATGAGATAAGGCACAGAAAAATGGATTGTGTGAGGTGCTTAGGTCAAAATTTGGCTCTGACTTGATATTTATGGTTCTGCATCCAGTATGTGAATTTATAAACTTGAGGGATAGTTTTAAAATGTTTACAAGCACAGTTCAAATACAGCATCTCTTTGACAAAAGGCTGTATCAAAATGAAGTCCTCACTTTCTCTTTGTTGAGACAAATAGTGGCAATGGCTATATCATCTTGTACATGATGTTCTGTAACAACCAGGTTAAAAGGATGGAAGTAAAATATTGTACAGTGTATAGGATAATATCTCACGAGAATAATTTCTTGTCATTTTCTCCGTTCCTTCAGGGAGACTGCCAAAGGTGCTGGAGGAGCAAACATCTTTGGATCAGCTCGACCTGTTGACACAGCAGCACGAGAGCGCCAGATTGAAGAGAAGTTGAGAAAGTTGGAGGGAGGCCAAGGCCCAGCAAAGTAAGTGTAATTCCCTTGTCTTCCACCCCATTCTTGACAGATGTGAGTTAAATTATATAGTATGTACTTTCATGAATCACATGATTCCTTATCCCCTCCACTCTCTGTATTCCGCTTAAATTCCTCAATTATTCCATTTTCACTGGTCTTCCTGACTTTTCATTTTCATGGTACACCTAACTTTCACACCTTTATGCATGCTTGCAGTTAGACTTTGTCATTAGATCTATGGTGTGTGTATAATTTTTAATTAATTTATTTATTTCACTGTTGGTGTTGTAAATTTAATAAGAATTAAAACTGTATTGATTGTTGTCCATTACAGTAAAAAAAAAAAAAAAAAGTTCTGTACAGTATTGGATACTGTCCAAGTATTTGTTCACAAGACCTTATTACTGGCTAGACCACAGATGAGTGCTTCCTAGTCTATATTTGCATGTCTCATGGCTTGTGAACATCAGTTATGTGCATGAATACTAAAATTTAATACAGTCTGCAGTAGTTATTATGTTGCAGGTATCATATTTGAAAATGTTATTTTATACATGTAAGCATGTTGCTTTGCCAGACTGCATCTACACTTAAATATTAACAGGTATGTTTTGGAGTGGTTAGCCAATCCATAGTAATGGGTTTTTGGATAAAATGAGTACCGTACAAATTAAGCAGGATTAACTGTATATCTCTTTATAACATTCACTAAAAGAGACCTTTCCAAAGTTAGGTGAAATCAGGATCAATAATAATGAAAAAAATAAATAAATAAAACATTAGCCTGAAAAAAGGGTGACACCTTTCTTAAAACACCATTATTAAAATGAAAAACAATCTTGTTTTATACGAGGTTCTGCTTCAAAAACAATTGAGTTATTGATTTGGAAGTCAAGTCCGAGAGAAAGAATAGTGAAGCAGAAAAGGTCAGTCTTTGGCACTGAAATACAGTAAAACATTGATTTAATGCACCTCATTATACCGGGTATTGGATTGAATGGACACTATGAAGGCGGATTTCCCTTGTCTATAAAAGTGTCCATTAAATGGAGTGCAATGGATCGTGTCCATTAAATGGAGTGCAGTAGATCGCAGTGCATGTGTTCCATGAAGTGCAGTGACAAGGATGGGAAAGAAACTGCTAAGGGGCTAAATTATGGGGCCATTTTAGTGTAAAATGGGTGTACAGTAGTTTTCACTTATAGTACTGTACTAGAATATGCTGTTGTGCTCATTTATTTTCATAAGTGAGCTTCAAATCCCACCTCAGGGGAGCTATCGGATATACATAATGGATTTTTGGCTTTATTGGGTCAGGCTTCTTCCCGAGTAATCCATATAGTGAGGTGTTACTGTACTTAGGAACTCGGTATCACTTTTGGTTTGTGTGTGTTTGAGAAGGTTTGAGAAATATTTGAAAACTCTGTAAAAAAACAAAAAAGGACTACAGTTCAGTATGATTACTAATTCTCTCCCTCCTTCACCGCATAGGGAGGAGCCTCGCAGGTTTGACCGCAGGGATGATGACCGTAGAGACTACCGACACAATGATGATTCGAGGGACAGAAAGATGGTACAGTACAACGAGCCTGTGTTCAAATTTCCATTCTAAATACACATGCACTTTCAAATGAACCTTAGCTACTATTAAATCTAGTAAATAGACAAGTGGATAATTAACATTTTGTATGTAACTCTTATATCCAATCCAGGTGTCGCACACTTAAGCTTTCATACATATTTTAGCCTCTGTACATGAGTATCCCTAGGTCTAAGGGAGAATGAGTTCTACTGTACCTTTTATAATCCCTGCTTGGGGTAGGTGAAAGAATACTATAGTTCTTTCACCTTAACCGTGCCTAGATTTTTGTCATTTTGTAGCTTACTTCATATTGCTTGTTGGCATGAAAAGAAAATACCGGTACTATGGCCCTACATGCTTTCCATAGCATTTATGTGTGACTAGCATCATGTTCTTGTGATGCTGTGTTGCTACAACTCACCGTACTACGTGGAGAGATGGCAATTTTTGGCCAAGTTATTAGAGTAAATAGGGTATGCAGTTATATTCCTGCTTGTTGTTGGGGGATGAATGCCACAGCACACTAACTTACATTACCTGATTTAGTGGAGGCAACTAAAATGTCTGAAATTTGCCTTCTCAGTGTAGTAGGAAAAGTATATGGTAGGTTACTTATTGACAGAGTTAGGGAAATTACTGAGGAATTAGTTGGAGAAGAACAAGGAGGTTTTAGGAAGGGAAGAGGTTGTGTAGACCAGATATTCATTCTTAGATCCGTAGTGGAAAAGTTTCTAGAGAAGGGCAAGAAGTTGTATGCAGCCTTCATGGATCTGGAGATAGCATATGACAGGGTGGACAGACAAGGTTTGTGGAAGGTATTAAGAATATATGGAGTGGATGGGAAGTTGTTGAAGGCAGTGAAGAGTATGTATGAGGGTGCTAAGGCTGCAGTGTGCGTGGATGGCAAACTGAGTGAATCTTTCCATTTGAAGGTTGGATTGAAACAAGGATGTGTCATGTCTCCATGGTTGTTCAATCTGTACATGGATGGGGTTATAAAAGAGATACAAGGTCGGGCAGTGGATGTTGGAGCGGCCCTAGTGAGAGAGGGCAGTGTTTGGAAACTCCCTGTACTGTTGTTTGAAGATGATACTGTGTTGTTGAGCGAAGATGAAGGGGAGCTGCAAGGCTTGGTAGGTGAGTTTGGGAGAGTATGTAAAAAACGGAATCTAAAGGTGAATGTAGGGAAGAGTAAAGTGATGGTCTTCGAGAGAAGTGAAGCCAGTGAATGTACAGTGAGATTGGATGGGAAGGATATGGGGAATGTGAGTGAATTTAAGTACTTGGGCAATGTGATGAGTAAGGATGGAAGTCTGGAGGGTGAAGTGCTCGAAAGGGTGCAGCAGGGATGGAAGGTTGCTGGTTCATTGAAAGCAGTGATAAGAAACGGAGGTGAGCATGGAAGTGAAAAAGTTGTTACATGACAGTATTGTGATACCAACTCTGACATATGGAAGTGTAGCTTGGACCCTGTTGGAAGGACAGAAGTCAAGAGTGAGAGCAGTGGAAATGAGTTATTTGAGAGGAGCATGTGGAGTCACATGGAGAGACAGACTAACAAACGAGGAAGTGAAGGAGCGTTGTGGTGTGGTTGAGGACGTGATGGGAAGCGTTAGGAGAAACACGTTAAGGTGGTTTGGGCATGTGGAGAAGATGGAGAGTGAAAGACTGACGAGGAGAGTGTATGTGAGTGAGGTGGAGGGGGCGAGAGGGAGGGAGAGGCCGAGGATGAGATGGAGGGATGAAGTGGAGAGGTATATGAGAGAGGGGGGTGTGAGTTGGGAGCATGGTAGTGAAATGGCAGGGGACAGAGTGACATGGAGGCGATTTGTTTGTGGCCACCCCGTGCGGGATTGAGGTGTCTGGCAATAGATAGATAGATAGATAGAACTAAAATGAAATGTTTGTTTTAATTAGGAATCACCTTACCCATAGTACAACTCTAGTTTTGTCTTAGTAACATAGATGCATTTTGCATGTTCACTGTATAGTTGTTCACCATCATGGAACAGTTACATAACATGCACCCTCCCCCCCATGGGCAAGGTTTGTTGAGAAGGGTCGGGGTTTATAAACATTGTATCAGTGTTTAGCTCAGTTTGTCATTTAATTCTTTACATTACTTATAGACATTAACATTTATGAAATACCAGTACACTCAGTAACAGTACCAGATACATTTGAATTTATATTAGATAATCATTTTTGCTGGAAGCTAACCTTCACCTAAAGCAGCATTCATTGAACATGATAGTTTTCAGCATCACATGCCCTCTATAGCAAGATGAGTAGATTGGTGGCTGAACAGGGAACTGTTGAAGAAATGTTAACAAATGGTACAAAGCTCTCAAGAATAATCTTCTGAGAGTTACTGATTCAGTGTGTGGATGGACAAAGGGTCCCCCAAGACATGAAGTAACTTGGTAGTGGGACGAGGGTGTAGAAGCTACAGTTAAATAGAAAAGTAGGCTGTTCTGGGAATGGAAAAGGGGTGGTTAACAAAGAGGAATATTTGACTGCCAAGTGTAGGGCTAGAAAAAGAGGTATACTCTATGATTTGTACTGGATAACCTATATAGTGTGGAAAGGAAGAATATGATATTTAAGGCAGCAAATCAGATGAAGAAGGAAAACAGGGTTATCATAGATTAGCAGTTTGTGAAGAATGATGAAGGAAAGCTGGTGGTGAAGAGTGGGGATATTAAAGATGCCTGGAGAGAGCATTATAACTGGTTATTGAATGAGGAGTTTGACTGGAACAGGGAAGGTTCGGAATCAGCAGGTCCAGTGTTTGGCCCTTGCCCTTTGATTGATACAGCTACTGCAAAGCTGAGTGTGAGCTGGGCAATAGGCAGGATGGAGGTGGGGAAAGCAGCAGGTGTGTCTGGGTTGATTGCTGAAATACGATTATGTATGAGTGTGTTGTCCGAGATGTTATGAAGAGTGTGCTTGTAAATAAGTACAAGGGAATGTCATAGGTGTGCAGTGTGTGAAGAATGATGAAGGAAAGGTAGTGGTGAACAGTGAGGATATTAAAGACTCTTGGAGAGAGCATTATAATCAGTTGCTAAATGAGGAGTTTGGAACAAGGAAGGTTTGGGGTAAGCAGATCCAGTGTTTGGCTCTTGGCCTTTGATTGATGCTGGTACTGTGAGCAGGGCAGTAGGCAGGATGGAGGTGGGGAAGGCGGCAGGTATGTCTGGGTTGACTGCTGAAATATGAATGCGGTATATATGAGTGTGTTGTCCCAGATGATTGGCTGAAGAGTGTGATTGTAAATGTGTACATGGGAATGGTTATTCCCTGGATAAAGGGAATTGTAGAGAAAACTTTTGGATCAGATCAAGAAGTTAATGGAGAGTCTTGAAAGGTATGATTAGGGAGGAGAGTGACTATTGATGAGATTCAGTTTGGGTTTATGCCAGGCAAAGGGATCATTGATGCCATATTCATTGTCTGACAGCTTAAGGAAAAATATTTAGGAAGGAGAAGAGAGTTGTACCTTATTTTTGTTGATTTGGAGAAGGCCTTTGAGAGAATCCCTAGGGAGGTGATGAAGTAGGCAGTGAGAAAGCTTGGGATGGAGGAGCGACTGGTTAGAATGGTTAGGTTATGTATGTGGGTTGCTCACATCCAGGTGAGAGTGATTGGAGATTTGATTTGAGTGATGAGTTTTCTGTGAATGTTGGCATATATTGAGTCAGTCTTGAGCCCCATATTGTTTGTCATGGTAATTGAAGCTCTCTCATGTGACTTCAGATATGGTCTTTTGTGGGAGATGTATGCTGATGACTTGGTGCTGATTGGAAAGTTTGTAAGGGAGGGAGAGGAAAGATAAAGGAAGTGGAGAGACAGAGTGGATCACAGAGGTTTGAGAGTAAATGTGGTTAAAACAGAAGTGATAATATGGTCACTCTCATCTTAAATGTCAGGACCAACTTGCCTAGCCCTGGGCTCCTGTGCTACTTATGGGGCAATATAGAATTGGATGATGATGATGAATGAATGAACGAAAAATAATATCTAGGGCTGGTGGTGTTACTGTTAAAGGGAGAGTAGCCATGTGCGGTTTACCATAAAGGGTGGGAAGTAACTTCATTTTATGCAGTATTTGTGATATGGGAGTGCATAAGAGATGTACTGGTATTAGAGGTAGACTGCAAGTTAATGCTGATTTCATGGATGGGGTGTGTCATAGAGAGCATGTAGAGATTTTAGTTGTGATGTACCGTACTAGTATGACATTGTTCTCGTGAAATACAGTAATCTCTCAGTTATCCGGCGTAATTCAGCCAGCCCCCGCGCCAAATAATGCGAAACACCAGCTATTGCATCGGTACCCTCAGTCAGCTATCCATTTGGCACTGAACCAAATAATGTGTCACTACCCTAAGCAATCCATCTTAACCCTATATCCAAAAAACTTTCCAGAAATATTACTCATGAGTAAAAGATTAAAATCAAGCAAAATATACAATACAGTATTGATACAGTACCTATAGTACACAATCACTAATTTATAATGTAAATGAAATTTATGGATAGCTTGCTGAAGTGAACCGTGGTCAGTTTTCACTCCTGTTATTTTCAGATTTTTTTGAGCCGTGATTTACGAGCATAATTACAAGGTTAATTGTATTTTCCTCTGCTGTCCTTTGGATATATAATAACAGGCTAAGTGTCATTAATGTTTATCCACCTACTAAAGTAAGTTAGCTGCTATAGTTTATAAAATTTTATTATTTTAGACTAATGGGGCAATTTGACTTCATATTTTGGGACAGTTTATATGCTGCAACTTCATCAAGGTTTTATCTGGACAGTTGCAGACACTACATCACGAATTCCAAGGATAATCTACTAGGTACAGAGTAGGTACATGGCTTCCTGAAGAGGCTTAGACCCCTTGTCCTCCAGGATATGCCTGAATATTTCAAGGAAGTGGGCTGCTGTCTCTGAAGAGGTTGTAGTGACCAACTTTAAAAAGCTAAAAGACAGCCTTAGGAGAGTACCTCCTGCAAACATCACAAACTATGACGAAACCAACATCACAGATGATTGTGAGGTAAAACGCCAGATATTCCGGCGTGGTATAAAACACGTGGAGCATATCATGAGTATGATGAAGAGTTCAGCATCCATCATGTTCTCCATCACTGCCACTGGAAAGCACCTTATGTTGTTTACAAGGCTGAACGCTTGCAGCAGTCATGGATTGAAGGAGGACCAATCGACGTTTATAGCCGAACTTCTTTTGGCTGGTTTGATTCGAATTGAAGCAGGGGGAGCGGAGAGGCGGGTCTCCTGAAGGCACACAACCAAAGGACAATACTGGGCAAGAAGGCATCGAAGGTCACAGTGATTTGAATGTTTCACTGAAGGATAGCCCACATAGTCCAATTGCCCCGTATCAGGTGTTGATAAACATTATTTTTATTTTTAAGATATGCCTTTTCTGTGTTCTTCTGTGTTAAAATCCACTTCCACATATGAAGCTAGATCATTTGTGTTTTATTGCCCACACAGTAAAGCTTTTTAACATAGTACTGCTGAGTGCTTCCCGTTTCTGAGCCGGATATTGCCTAAGTTTGCCAGCTATTGTTTTAATGAGCCGACCAAAAGGTGACATATTATGATGACAGATAATTGAAGGATTACTGTAATAAAATTTTTAATTCAGTACCTTTCTTGCAATATGATACTTTACTAATATTGTACTTTCAAAAGTTATTGGCATATCTTCTGGTCAGTGGAGTAAGGCATGTTGCTATCTGCAGGATCGACGTGGTGGAGATAGAGGTGAAGAAGGACCACGTGGGGAGCGAGGGGGAGATCGACGTGGGGAGCGAGTTGAGAACACTCGGCCACGCCAGAATGAAAACCATGACCCTCGGCCACCACGCCAACCCAAGGTGTTAACCAACAGTAACGAGCCGGTTAGTGGTATTCTAGGATGCTTTTTCAGGTCTGACCATAGCATTGATATTATAGTAAGTTACTTACTGACATCCGTATATAACCCATGTTCCAATGAGCAGTGTCAAAAATCCTAAAATTTTCCAGGTACTTGATACAGCCAACAAGTTTGCAGGTTTGGATTTAGAAGCTGAGGACTAAGTGAACAAGGGAAGCCAGCCCCACCCCAGTCACTGGTCACCACAACCACCACCTCCACCATCCCAGCCACAGTCATGGTTGAAGGGAGCAGCGATGCCTGTTCTTTTCGGGAGTCAGATAAGGGCTGTTCTTGCCCGACTCAGCAGCAGCAGCTTGGGTTGTTCATGATGGCATCTGGTTGGCTACTGAATGTGTTTGTTGTGAGAGACACCTGGCCAGACATGGTTGTTGTGACTCTGCGGTGATGTGCCCCAGCATAATGCCACACTCAAATTTACCTACACTTGTACATACACATACACCTACACCCACATCATGCTTACATCCATACCATACCATACCACACTTACATCTTGGCTGTATTGCCCCTTCATACCCACAAAAATCTTACCCAGTCCTTTATAACAAAAATAATTTTCCACTTCACTCCAACATCCAACAAGCACACCTTACATATCCTCAGTTACATTACCACACCTCCAGATAATCCTGTATTATTCCAGATATTAAATATAATAGGAAGCAGTTATAATCAGACTGGTGTATGATCCAAGTGTGTACAAGTGGTTGGTGATGTTAGTGTTGTGTTATGCTGGGGCACAGACACACACACTTCCACACCTGCTGCCCAGAACTGACCTCAGTTAACATTTCCCCGGGCCGTCCCTGTGCTGTGATGCTTGGTAATTTTTACGTCTCCTGTGATATTGACCAGATGAACAGGATCAGTCTTTGCGAAATTGATCTGTCATGATGTTGATCAGACCTTGTGGAGGTGATCAGCTATTTTGACTAATCCCTTTGAAGTTGATCAGCCATGTGTTGATCTGTCCATATGAAGTTCATCAGTTGCATCACTGATCACTCCTGGCAGAGCTGACCAGTTCTGATAATGATCAGTTGTTAAAAGGTTGATCAGCCTTGTTTCTGGTCCCTAGCCAAATGTGGGAGAATGAGAGTTGAGTGGCAGTGGGTGGGTTACTTTGAGAGTGGAGTCTGTGTGTGAGTGGTAGGTGAGAGTGAGTAAGGTGGGTGCCTGGCATTCTTAGAGCACTTAGTTATTATAATAAATAAATTAGGGCCTAAGGCTGATGCTATACTACTGTATTTGATGTTACTAGAAATTAGGCAAGGTATAGTAATGTTTAAGATAATGCCTTTTTATATAAGTTTTTATGCATTGATAGCAAGCATATATTAGCTTCCTGTTATCGTACTGTGTTTGTGCTGAGAGTTTAGTGGGTGTTATAAGAACTTCTTTATGCTACATTTATGCTACACTTCATAACATTTGTTCACGCATTGCTTTTGCACTCATGGAATTTGCTTAATTTCTCTATTTACTTAACAGGTAAAAGCAGTTAAAACTGGAAGTACTCCACTTCAGTAGACAAAAATCAGTGCCATAAGTTTTTTTTTTCTTTTTCCAACTAAGAAAACTGTACAAATTAAATTTATAATGCCCTTTATGTTAGATCAATTGAGAAAGAGATGGAACAGGCACTTTAGTTAATTATGAAGCTGCAGCATTGATTGTACAAGCAAATTCCTTCCATGAAAACTGCATTTTTACTGGTCAAATAGAGCACTAATGTTGCCTCAGTGGGTGAGTGTTATGTTCATAGATTTGGCATAATAAACAAAACTGATTGTGCTGTTATTATATTTATTGACAGAGCATTATTTTTAAAAAATTTCTTTTATGGAGCTATCACCAATTTGTACATAAAATTATGTGCCCATAAAACACACACACACACACACACAAAAGCCCCCTTCCACACAAACTGACACACGTCCAGACCCCCCTCATACCTACCCCCTCCCCCCATGCACACACACCTAACCTTTTCCCCAACACACAAGTACATGCACACATACCCCCCACTCCCTCACACACAATGCCAAACCTTACACACACACACACACACACAACTGCAAACCTGCCCCCCCCCCACCACACACATACCAGAAACCAACATACATCCACAAATCCACCCCCCC
>JAGKTI010028961.1:1297-12788 GCA_018397915.1 Birgus latro | reverse complement strand
TGTGTGTGTGTGTGTGTGTGTGTGTGTGTGTGTGTGTGTGTGTGTGTTTGGGAGTGTGTGCGTTTGTAATCAGTCTGATGTGTACGAGTGGGCGTTCGTGTGTCAGTTTGCAAATGTAGGTGTCTGCATGTGTGTGTGTGCGCATGTGTGTGCGTGTGGGTGTGCGTGCGTGCGTGTGTGTACCAAGGCTGCTATGGTCCGTGAGGCTCCCAACTCAACCCTGGCGTCTCTGCCCTTGGTTCCTTGCCAGGCCTCAGGTTCACAAACACACATACGATCAATTCCGTGCTCGTAATATTACCGTAAAATGTAAGAGTAGTATGAGAAATGAGACTTAGTAAGGGGAAAAATGAAGTAGCTACAGAAAAGAGATGAGTAGCAGTACTAAGAGAAAGGGAAGAGCAAGATGAGAAAGAGGATAAACAGGGCTAGTGAGAGAAAAAGAAATGAGTAGGAAAAGATGACCAAGGTATGCAAGGATAGCTAGAGAAAACAAAGAGGAGTAAGAGTAGCAGAAAAAGAGAAATGACAGCAGCATGAGAAAAGGAAGGTGAAGTAAGATCAGTACAAGAAGTGCAAGGCTAAGTAAGATCGGCAAAAGGATAGGATAAAATTAGTAGTAAGAGAAAAAGAAGGTTAAGTTAGAGTAGCCAGAGAAAGAATAAAGAAGAGTAGCAAGAAAAAAAAAAAGGAAGTAAATGTGTTCTTACAGGAAGACATGAAAGGATTTTGCGTTAGTCTTCTTTGTCCTCCCTGAAAATATTTTAATGTCGACAAAGCTACCATCAACTTCCTCTCATAAATAAGACTGTCCGACCTGGATCCGCTTTTGCAGAACGCGGGAAGGATTGTACACTCGTCATTCATCACAAACTAACTTTTGATCACTTCCTGGTCATTAATAAGATTTCCGAACGGCTAAGACTTAGTTTTGCTGGAAGACATTTCAAGATTCTACAGATTTTTTCCTAATTGTAAGATATTCGTAGCTGGGGATGTTTTTGCGGGGGACAAAGAGTCTGCACATTCTCTTTCTTGTCCTTGCTAAACATATTTTCATTACGATAAGCTAATACTTGATTTCTTTTCCTGAATAAGAGATATTTTTGCAGGGCGTGGAAAGATTCTGCAGTTTCCTTTCCACGTCCCTCCTTCAAAAGAGAAATATGGTCATAGCTCCCACAAAGAACTGATATTAAGCATCTACAGGAACAGCAGGATATATAGAGAGATCCCACACTCTCCTTTCCATATGTTTCCTGCAATCACAAATCACATTAACGAGAGGAACCTCAAAACTATGTTTTTGATGACTCTGCACGCTATTTCCCTTGTACTTCCAGCAATTATAAGTCATAGTTATGATAGGAAATTAGCCAGACTTTTGCTCAGGGAGATTCTTCTCCCTCTTTTCCACATCATTCCTAGAAAAACAACACATTCCCAACCCTCCTTCTCTTATTGTTCCTGCAATAACAAATCATACTCTCCGTCTTTTATCCAACCTATTCAGAAAAGCACAGCCTTAACAAGAACTTAATAAATTTGTATCTCGACGTCCTGGGCTGGTAGTGGTGGGCGGATCAAAGATTGGGTGAGTGACGGTCTCAGCGAAGCAGTCGGGAGATGGAGGCCGTCATATTGAAACACCCGCACTCGTAGCTTATAATACAAAAAAATATATGGATTATTATTGTTTTTTGCCTAGTTCAACGAATTATATGGGGTACATTTGGCCAATGAGTATGAAACAACGCCATAGGTTGATGCAGTGCAGAACTTAACCTTTATGTCACTTAGGCAGCAAGGGAAAACGTAGTGTGGTATTAACGCTGAAATGACAGTGATGTTGAAGCTGTTTTACGTCGAAGTAATGGTGTTGAAATGGTGTGGGACGTACTTAGACTAGCCATGCCATGAAACCGAATTTCCAAATTGAAAAATGCTAGAAGAAACATGGAAATATCTACAAGAGTGTGAAGAGAAGAGGACATGGAGAGAAACTGGTGATAATGGGCCCCTTTTAGTCGCCTCATACATGCAGGGATACTGGGGAAGAATCTTCCCACCCCTCCCCAAGAGGCAGTAATCTTATAGAATTAGCAACAAGATATATTTATTTCTTGTGAAATGTAATCCCATCTCTCTTCGATGAATTCCTGTGCCCATTTTTGTATCCGTAAGCTGCACAGTGCACCATGGTACTATATTTTCCGGAATCATTGGCTGCTTTCAAAAACCCACTGAGCAGCTCAGTACAAAAACCCCGGGCATCAGGCGTGGTGTAACATGGCTGCTACTACATCACCGCGGCCCTGGCGGTGGACACACAAATTACGCGGCACTACCCATGAGAAAGCCTCTCCATACTATATAGCTCTGTAGTACCAGCCCGCCTCCTTCCTCACCCCACCCCCTCACGCATGCCTGAGCCAAGTGCATGGGGGGTGGGGGGGTTCTGTCGTCTGGACAGTGCTCAGTGCTGGGGATTATTAAAAAGACATTTTCCTGCCTTCAGTAGTATCTGGTGTCCTTGAGTCGATATTTTCCTGTCTTCTGTAAATGACGGGAAAGCAGGTATCTCAGAACCGGCATCTTCCTCCATTCTATATGATACCCCTGAGATATTTTTCCACCTTCTGTAAATACTCTGGGAATTATAGGTGTTCCAGAGGCGATATCCTTTTGCGATCAGTAAAATGTAGAAATTTCCCATGCAGAGACAATATTTCTCTGTCCATTAGGTATAGTTATGAGAAATATTGCTATCCCAGAGTCGACATTTCCCGACTCCCGTGTTATTCTTGGAAATGTAAGTGTCTCAGATGATGTTCTTTTGTCTTCTGTAAAATGTGGGAATTATAGGTGTCCCAAGTAGAGACGATATTCTTCTGTCACTGCAGTGCTTAGGGCTGGCCCGGAGGTGACATTTTTTTCGTCTTTCAGTAAATTTCACTGAATATCGATGTCCCGGAGAGACCCCAGGCTTATGTGAAATGTGAACCCAGTGGACTGCAGGCTGAACTCCCTCTCATCCTGCAGTGTAACACCCTCTTTTCTGGGGATAGGGTGGGGTCTGAGGGACGTTTATATAACTATCGTCTGTAACTGTGAGATGCATCTTAATGACACTGAAGAATTATGATGATTATGATGATGATGTCTGATCATTGTTATCTCCACAGTCATCATCCTAGTCCAATAAAACATTCATTTATATTTAGCTCCCTTATCCAGGCCTCAGCATCTTCGGCCAGTAAACCAAATTTTTAACCTTTATTACGTCTAAGTCTCAAGGGCGCCTTTGCTACCACTAGATTGACAATAAAGCAAGGTTTTAGTTATGTCTACGATGCCATTATCCTAACCTAGTAAAGCATCATTTTTAAAAACATTTTGTTGCCATTCCTCTAGGTAATAATGCAAAACTTAGCGATGGATATAAAGACCTTAAATCCAGGTGGTCCTTTTTAATTTGTTCTTGTTCCTACCGGACGAATTTATTTAACTTACGAAGGACCTCTTGTAGTAAAGAGATGATTAAGGCTATATCTACACCCTGCACAGGAGAGATGAAATTGTTCAACTAAGGCGAACTCTTTCGTCGTCTAATGACTAAAAAACAGTCTGCACTAAGTCTCTTGGTCATCCTTAGGTGCCACTGTCCTATGTCAATATAACGAGGTATTGGTTATATTTAGCTAGTGTGGACCTGCCTGCCCTGCCACCCACCCCAGCCTTCTGCCAGCCCGGGAAACATTAGCTTCTTGGCTCCCATGCTACTGCCACAGACCCCCACCCCCCATCAGACGCCCAACGCCATAGACGCCTCCACCCCCATTCCGATGCCCAGATGCCATTATCCCCAATCAGAAGCTATCCCCCCCATTCAGACGCTATTCCCCTGTTCAGACTCTCCCTATTCCGACGTTATCCCACCCCCATTCAGATGCCATCCCACCCCCATTCCGACGTCATCCCACCCCATTCAGATGTCATCCCTCCCCATTCATATGTTATCCCACCCCACTCAGAAGTCATCCCACCCCTATTCAGACGCCACGCCACCCCATTCAGACGCCATCCCACCCCCTTTCAGACGAAATCCCACCCCATTCAGATGCCATCCCACTCCCATTCAGATGCCATCCCACCCCATTCAGATGTCATCTCACCCCCATTCCGACGCCATTCCCCCTTTGGTTCGGTTGGGAACAAATAGCCTCATTCTTACTCTTTACAATAACTCGATGACGTTTTTCTATTGCATTATTACTATTGCCGTACGATTTTAATTCGACTCTCCCACTTCACCGCCCACTGAGACCTCCACCCAATTCGTGATTCGCTTCGGCAACATACATTCGTATTCTTAACCTCTTTAGCAATATTGTGTTATTTGACTGATGACTGCAACCGCCAGATGATCTTCCTCTGCTCCTCCTTCCCACCCCACTCAGACACACTCCGCCTTCCACCCCCCCCCCCCCTCCACACACACTGGCTGAAAACAGGTGAAGTAGACGGCGGGGTGGTACAGGTTTGGTTATATGCGGACAGGTGTTGCTTTGTGAGCGTCCACCCCACAAAGTCAGTGGCACAGTGAGGCTCGACCCCGCCACTCAGATCTTCCTCCAAATGTGGGGTCAGCACTAAACCAGCCAAACCACCTAGTCAGTTGCGGTACTGTCCAGCAACCCTCTGTCCACGTCGCTATCCACATTTAATAATTACGTCTGTTCCATCAATAACCATCCAAATTGTAAGCTTTCTCACATCTGTCCCACAGACATAAAAAACTGCTGTCTCGGGGGATGCGAGGGGAGATGAGAGTCGTTTATATAACCGGTCAGTAAAGCCACCCAGTTATATCCCTGCCACCGCATGAAGGCCTCCCTCTCCAGCACTAATCCATGGCAGTGAATTGGGCAATCGAGATAGTATTTAACTCGTGACTGCCAAAAATTTTCTCAGCTAAATAAAATGGCTTGGTGGAGCCCTGAATACACACCAAACCTCCACCCTGGCAGTCTTGGGGTGAAGTACAGTGGAGGTCGATAACTCTTTTTGCAGTCTCGAAACCACGTCTAAGCCTTGAGATCTGTGAAGTGGATTTTTTTCCTGACCTTTTCAAAATGACGTCTTGCTCAAGCTGGATTAGATCACTCACACTTAAGCTGAATAAAATCGTCTGGCGTATATATACCATGAACAAAATAAAAACAATATCGTCCTGAAGAGATTACTGGAGACAATTTAACATCACTTTGCTAAGAGTTGATGGTTTCTGTCTGTCTGTCTGTCTGTCTCTCTCTCTCTCTCTGTCGGTATATCGATTATAAAAAAAAAAAAAACTGTTCTTCGCTACCCGGTATTCTGGGAAGGTTGCTATTTGCTTTTCTTTAAAATATGCAGTAAGAGTAATGTGTATGATGACGTAGTTAACTCGCCTGAGAGTCATTGCTATTAACAGGGAACTCGGTTACACAGTCGATGTCCAAGATGAGTCATATACTGGAATTCTTATTACTCATCACTTATTGTAACGTTTAATTAAGTTTTGAACCACATCACCTATTTTGGCACTTAAGCTTTAAACCTCATCACGTATTTTAACGCTTAAGTAAGGTCTGAACCACATCACGTATTTTGGCGTTTAAGGTTTAACCCATATTTCTTTAACCCCTTCTCTAAGTTATATTTCCCTTTAGTCTTGCTACCTCCAGACGAGTTTATTCACCCAGGGGGAGACCTACTGTAGTGAAAGGGTTATTGAAGGCTGTATCTAACACCTCCAGTTCGAAAAGTTTTCCCTAAACATAATTAAAAATCCGGTGGTGGCAAGAATATAGAACAAAATACGCCATAAAACTGAAGGCGTTAAGAGATACCTGGAGGCAGCAGAGCAAAGGTAAGCCAAGAGCGAGGAGGAGGGACGAGGTGGGGTAGCGAATGAGGGTAGTTTGTTTACACTGATCTCATGGTGCTGGAGAGGGACGCCTTCATGTGGTGGCATCGATATAATTAGGCGGCTCCATTGCCTGGTTATACTTAAATCCCACAGTAATTTCCCTGCCTCCCGAAAGGAGGATGGTGGACTGCACGAGGAGAACTTAAGCCAGCAGTCCACTGGGTTCACGTTCAGATGAGCCTGGGATTGCAACTATTACTGCAACTACACTAATCTGACAAAGATTCCCAACCTTTTTTAGCGCAGTTGATGTCCATTGGTAGTAAAATTTGAGGGCCACGTTGATTAGCTTGGTTGATGTTCATTTGCAGTCAGATTTGAGGGCCACGTTGATGAATAACTAAGGAAACCTATTCCCATCTCCTAGCAAAGGCTCATCGTGTTTCACGTAACCACAACTTTGTGTTCAAATTATGGGAGTGGACCAGTTCCCTCAGATGAAAACAAACCGGGTGTGGGAGATATCGTTATTGTACCTACGAGTTCTGTCGGGTGCATAACCTCTAGCATGATGCGGTGTCAGGCTCGACAGGTAGAAAAACATGCAAGTTTAATATCTCTTGTTTACGTTTCCCATAGATATGCTGTTACACGTGACTCATGGATACGATGTTAGGCAGTTCCTTGATATGCTGATATCTGGAAGAAGAAGAAGAAAAAAAGGAAACACTGTCTGCCACGAATGCTTTCGTGTATTCACAGGTGTACTACGAAACGGCTCGTCTGACTCCAAGAACGCACTGGAAATTTCGTGTTTCCTTTCGCGTATCAGTATACAGACAGCTAAATATATGGATAGGTGGAAGTATTCACCTTCCCTGACACACAAACTGCCTACACATTCAAGGGTCAGCAGTGTCAGTCATCAAAGGTCAGCAAGAGTGCTCCTGGACCAACACACCTACTGTTCAACGCTCGGTCAGACGGTTACAGCTTCGCCTCTTGCTGAGTCATTCAGTTTTGTTACTCAGTTGTGGCAATGGGCCGACATGTGAAATGCAGGCTTCCTTGAAATAGAATGCAAAATTCCACCTACAGCATACGGGTTACTCAGTTTAAATGAAGGCCAGGACTTTTTAGGAATTTATCTTGTTGTTCAGGTGATCTCATTCATTTGCTAAAATCTGCCTTCAGAAAATGTATGAAATAAAACAGATATGCATATTAAAAAGTCTCAAATAACTCTAGAGGCATAGCTATTTGGGTGCCATCTGTGCCCTGTTAGTGAACTACTAGTATATGTCTGCTCTCGTGTCTGTGGTGAGGTATTGTTAGATAAGGTTAGACTGGCAAAGGCATAACTGTCTGGTGGCCATCTGTGCCGTCAGTGAATCACCATCTGATACACCTGTCGTCAAGGGACCAGTAGAATTTATCAGCGACCTCGTTCGTGTCACTGGTGAAGCAAAGTTAGTTTAGATTAGATTAAGTTAGGTCAAGTTAAGTAAGCAAATGCATTAGTATCTGGTGATCATCTGCACGTTGGTAGTGAATCGCCGCCAGATGCGAGCACACCTGTTGTCAAGTGACCAATAGAATTTATCAGTTACCTCGTGTCTGTGGCTAGGTAAAGTTAGGTTAGATTAAGTTATGGTAAGTTAGCAAATGTATTGTTATTTGGTGGCAGTGAATCACCGCCTGTTCCACCTGCCTGTTGTCAAGGGCCCAATAGAATTTATCAGTGACCCATGTCCCTTGTTATAGATCTCTCTCTCTCCTACCGCCTTTACCGCCCTGCCCGTCACACACTGGGATCGGCTGGGGAGGTAGGGCGGTGGATATGACCTTAACATTTCGCAAGCATTTAAACCTCTTAGTAGGACGTATCTGTTATATTATTCTTGCTGTTTCCAGAAGATTACAATCAGGGCGATCCTTTTTTTTTTAAGTTTGAGGAATCTTCATCAATTGCCTTTCTGCTAGACCGCTTTCCTTAACTGAATGAAATAATATGGCACCTGCAAAAACTAACTAAAAAAACAGATGTTAGCGGATTACACGAGGTTTAACACTTTGTCTCTTGGATGCGTAGTAGGCAAAATAGTGCATCTTTGAGTGACATCATTTTAGCCAAATGGCACATTCCTCCATGAATAGGAAGGAGTCGGTGCATCGCGGGTACTGAAGTAAGCTTTTCAGCGTTTGATCTGCTAGGGTTGTGTGTTTATGAAGGTAAAACGTATGTCTCAAAAGTGACATTATTTTAGCCATACTCCACGTTCCTCCACGAGTCGAAACGAATGGGTACACTGTGGGCATTTGAACGAGCATTTAAGCATTTATGAGTCCCCAGTGTGGTGTACTTGAGAAGGTAATGCAGAGATCTCAAAAGTGATTTTTTTTTTTTTTTTTTGCCATATTCCATGCTCCTTCACATGTAAAACTAAGCTGGTGCATCGTGGGAAATTAAGTAAACATTTAAGCATTTGTGAGCTCCCATGGCTGTGTAAGACCTTAAAACGTATGTCTCAAAAGGGACAATTTCAGCTATGTTCCAGCCTGTGTGTAGGAGTTCGGTGTATCGTGGATCGTGGTCGTGGACGCGCGATTTAATGCTTGTAGGCAACTGTTTCGTCCCCCCGTCTCTTCCCCCCCTTTTCCCTCCCCTCCCTCTCCCCTCCGCAGCTTAGCACGCCACCAGACAGACTTCTCTCTCATGAAGGAACGAGAGAGCCGACCGTCCCAGGCAACAGCAACTCTCTTCACACACACCTACACACATCGCTGCCTGAGAGAAGACCCAATATGAAGCATAAAGGAAAGCAACTCTTTTCACTTTAACCTGGCCGAAAATTGCCATCTCACCATCTTAATTGCTCAACTGTAATATTTGATCAACACTAGAATATGATGCTAGTCACGAAGAAGTGCTATGGAAAGGATGTTGATTTGTAGCATTGTCTTTTTCTGCCACTGGGGTACGTGAAATCAGCTGCAAGAGGACGTACACCTGAAGTCCTTTCGAGGCCGTTTATTATAGAGTAAGTTATAATATGCTGTCAAATATACAAGTCTGAGACAAGGACGTCAAAGGACTTGCTTCATCATCTGTTAACTCCACCAGTTTGAGAGGATTCTTCGTAGCTGAATGAACTCGATGAGCTGGGGAAAAAAAAAATAAAAAGGTCATCGTATGGCAGGGGTTTGCATCTAACTCCAGTGACATAACAGAATCACCCAGATATCAGTCACAATCAGTAGCGCATATATGTCGACCAGGAGGTGCGAGGACATGCGACTTATATTCTGTACAACAAACAGCACTCGTATGGTGTTGAAACGCACACGCCATTCATTGTCTGACCACGTTATTTATGTCACCTGCAAAGAAGAGTGAGAACAGCAAGTCAGTATTCTGTAAGAGATATCAAAACGGTAGGACGGGAGCTGGTAATTGTATGATTCAGAAACAAATATCTTTCGACCAGCGCATATCAACACAGTAACCGCATATATAACTACCAGAATAAGGCAAGGATAACAAAGAAGTAAGAACGCGATAATACAAGATAATTCTCGAAAACGCTTGAGGGAAATGTATGCTGTTGTCCATATGATTTAGAAAACCAACGTAAGCCATTTCTTTCATGTTAACCCCTCATCATCGCCATACCGTATGTCACACAAGAAGAAGAGCGAGGAGCAAGTAATCTTCTACCCTGCCCACCCCACCACGACCACCTCCCCCCCCACCACCCGCCCAGCACACTTCCCTGCGGACCCAGCCAGACCTGAGGGGTGATGAGGGAGGGGTGAGAGGTGAGGGGGGTGAGGGGGAAGAGCAGTTGGGTTGGTGGGGGCCGCGGGAACTAGGCTTCACCGCGTCACTGCCACCACCGAGACTCAACCTTTCTGTCAGGCTCACACATACACACACACACGCGCCTTCCTTCTCTTTCGCCCGTCACAAACGCACAATTGGACAATTCCTCCTAGGCATAAAAGGTTCCATTATAGCTTATCCTTATCAGTTTCCTTAGCACCACTTTTCCTGTTATCTATTTCTGTTTCTGGCCAGCCAACACTCCTCATCAAGTCCTTTTATTAAGTTGTCTCGTTGGCTTAGGAAGATCTCGGACACATACAGTAGTACCAAGCTGATTTCCTACGCAATTACGTCTGAATATTCTCCTGTATGACAATGATTCCTGTTGTGGTATAGATACAGAATGAAAAAATAACAAAGACGCTCCCTTCACAGAAATTAACTGGAAAGGACATGAGCCTAGAGACTCTCCAAACCCACGAGAATACGGCTCAGCCACCTCCCCCTCTTGCCTCAACCGCTCCCTTGGGCCCTGTTCCTGTGGGGTTAGCAAGCTTTCTACCACCTCTTCCTTGGCGATTCCATGTCTTTTCTATCTGTCTATATCTGCCTATCCATCTACCATACCTACCCAACTGCCTACTTACCCGCCTACCTAGCCATCTATCTATCTACCTGTATCTATCTATCTGTCTATCAATAGCCAGACCCCTTAATCCCGGAGGAGGCCACGAATACATCGCCTCCACGTCACTCTGCCCATGTCAAGCTTAATATTCCACTGTAACATCAGGGCATTTATTTATTTTCGATACCTATTCCTTTCATTTCTTTATTTAACGTTCTTCATTCCAACCTAAAAACAGTTACTCGAGATATATCTTTAACATTTTCCAGAATGTTCCAAACACCCACGTTTTCCAGACGGTGTTAACATCAGGGCGATTAGTACTGTACAGTAGGTTCTCTGCAGCTTTGACTCATCACCTTGAAGGAGGAGCAGGAGGACAGAAAAACATATCCTACGGCATAAAAAATCAGGAAATAATTATGTACTTTGGTAACTTCTCGTGTACTAAATTTATCGGTAACGTTCTTTGGCAGACTGATGATATTTGCGATCAAGAACAGAGTGAGAGGAAGCCAAAAGTAAGGTCAGGTCACTTAGCTGTATAAGAACACTGGGAGAGAGTAGCTGCAGTAGTCCGGACGACCCATGCTAGGCAGCTCCAATAAGGGTGATCAAACTCCTAGAATAAGACAAGACTAGCGAAGACAAAGGCTCGGTGCTGTAGGAAACGTGGCAACATATCGTCTTCGTTTATGCTGTTCTTTTGTATGCTATTTATAATTTTTATACCGACAACAGGTTACATTTGTATTGTGCAACCAGACATTAAGGTGCATTGGCAAATATGTCACCAAGGAAGTGTGTCACGAAGTCTGCTTCCCCCCCCAATAAAAAAAAAAAGAAATAATAATAATAAAGAAGAAACAGGGCGACAGGAGTAAGTCAAAGGGAAGGTGCCGTTGCGATCTGAAAATCACCAAATGTGTCACTGTACCGCAAAAAAGCTCTATTTATTTGTAACAGTTTTATATGGACTATATTGCTGGCTGCAGCGAAGGAATAGAAACAAAGGTGATTATATATATATATATAAACTTCCGGAATAAAGTAGCTTGTCACTAGGAGATGAAAGAAAGAAGGCGGGGTGCCTGATGTAAGCCGGAGAGCGGAGATAAGAAAGGGC
>JAGKTI010028960.1:0-12788 GCA_018397915.1 Birgus latro | reverse complement strand
CCTTGTCTATCCACCCTGTCATATGCTTTCTCCAGATCCATGAAGGCTGCATACAACTTCTTGCCCTTCTCTAGAAACTTTTCCACTAAGGATCTAAGAATGAATATCTGGTCTACACAACCTCTTCCCTTCCTAAAACCTCCCGGTTCTTCACCAACTAATTCCGCTGTTATTTCCCTAACTCTGTCGATAAGTATCCTACCGTATACTTTTCCTATTACACTGAGAAGGCAAATGCCCCTCTGATTACCACACACTGCTTTTTCCCCTTTTCCTTTGTACAGAGGAATAATTATACCTGACTTCCAATCCTCCGGGACTCTACCCTCCTCCCACGCCAATCTGCACACCTTCCACATCCATTCTATTACTATCTCTCCCCCATGCTTCAGCATTTCACCACACACTCCATGAATTCATGGGGCTTTCCCCATTTTAACTTCCTTCTTTGCTTCCACCACTTCCATCCTACTGATTTCTTCCTTTCTTCTCACAACCCTCCTTCTCCCCGCCATTCCCCAGCCACTTATACTTGCATTATTTTCATTCTCTATGTTCAACAGTTCATTAAAGTGTTCGCTCCATCTGTTTACTTTATACACTACTATATATACAGTACCCCTCCTAATTTTTCAGTGTTTTCAGGTCAATCTGCCATATTTAGGCATCAAAAGACACACAGGATTATCCAGAGTAATGCTAAACACCAAGAAAATCATGAAAAAAAAAAAATTGTAAACCAGAAAGGCACCCTACCTATACATTATTGCACGTACAGTGCCCCTCCCAATTTTGGCACTGTTTCCAGGTCAATCTGCCATATTTAGACATCAAAACACATAAAGGGTTATCTATATTAATGCTAAACACCAAGAAAACTTTGTATAAACAACATACATCCACAAAAAAACCTCAGGACGGTTGGAAAATCAGTTATCTGACACCAGTGATAACTGTTCCTAGATCACAAAAAAATTCCACAGCCAAATATGCCACCAGAAATTGCTTAAATTGGTATGAATGTATACCATCATCTTTGCTGGTGTTTATACTATAAGCTAATAAAAACACAGAAAACTGATGAGTAAAAGTACAGAAATGCAGTGAAAATTAATAGTGTTCATGAGTAAAACTTACCTTCATATAACCTCCCACCATCCTAGTGCAAAATTTTGCCAGCACCTTCCAAGAGTTAAGCACATGTCTAGATGCAGAATCTCATGAGCTTTCTTGAGGTCACTTTGGAATTTTGATATGGCTAACAGTATATGAATAAATTGCAAAACAATTTAAAAACTAATGAGTCAGTGCTATTAGCACAAAGGAGGGGAGGGAGTGAGGGGTGAGGAGGAGGGTATGGAGTACATAGGAAAGCAAACAGCAACAGACCTTATGGTCCTTTCGAGGCTGTTTGTTACAGAGTAGACTATGACTACAAGATCTAACTCTTCATGCTGAAGGATAAGGATAGTAAAGCAAGAAGGCTCCCCCCACCTCCAAACCCTCCAGTGTCTCGTGTGCCCGCCCGTGCAGTCTGCCACCTGTGCACTCTTCTATTTGTGTACTCTTCTACTTGTGTACTCTGCTACATAGGCACACTTCTACATATGCACTCCCCTACCTATGTATTCTCTTATGTGCATACTATCACAGATGCACACTTTCCCACCTACACTCTCTCCTTTGCACACTCACTTCTGCATACTCCCCCCCCCTCCCTGCACACACACACACACACACACACACACACACTCACATACTCACATCTACCCACTTCCTCACCTACCCACTCTCCCACCTACCTACGCATCACCTGCTTTGCCCACCCGCCTGTTCACCAAATCATCACACATTGTCTCCTCTCTTCTAAGCTTTATTTTTGCTGGCTTGAAAGATTTTGCAGCTCCTCTTCCTAGCCAGTTACTGTGGCATTTTCACCTCCACAGCTGTTCAGGGGGATATTTATGTAATTCTTGGTTTATACTGACGATTTGATTCAGCTTAGGGGAAACTTCTTGACCTTTAGGGACTGTATAGATCATTAGACTATCCCCCACACCGAGAGGCCATTCGTATGCTGCATAAAATCGTTTGGTAGCAGAATAGATCAAGATGGTGTCTCCCAGATTGAGATTAATATTCCCTGGTACTACATTTTATTTCATCTTTTATTCGGGCTTTTATTTGGCATCAGCCAGACAAAGATAGATGAAAAAACACACACACACACACACAACTCCACACCGCTCGCTGGCGCAGTGGTAGCGTTCTCGCTTGCCATATGGTAGACGGGAGTTCGCGCCTCGCTCAGGTTGCGAAAAGTTTCACTGACGAAGTGGGTGGTTACTGTCCCCCTTGAGCAAGGGGATGGGTGTGTGCGTGTGTGAAGGTCACAGCCTTGCCCATAGATCGGAATATATGAGCTCTCAGCTCTCTTCCGGGAGGGTAAAAGCTGACGATCACTACCATCAAGTGATCCTGACCGACCCGGTGAGTTACACACAGCAGTAAATCACCAGGCAGAGCAAGCAGCATTAACCTAGCCTGACCTGATAGTGACCTCGAACCACACTTTCTTTTGGCCTCGCCTCATTTATCAAAGGCATTAACCAACGTAAGATAAATAAGGCTTGTTAAGGGGAGAAATCTTCAAATTAGTACACATAACCCCTTGATGAGCGAGGCAACTCTAGGATTCCTTTTTAAGATGAGATGATTTCCTTTAGCTGGGTCATAAGTACAGCTCCAGTGTTCTGCTCCAGTTAAAGCCACATGATTTTCTTTAGAAGAGTCAAAAGAGCCTGGGATTTATACATGGTCCATTTGCCCTCTCTTTTGGTCAGGGCAACTCTTTGTCTTGTATTCTTGTGAACGTTTGATGATATTGTTCAGCTGAGAGTGAATCATTGGAGCCTGAGTGCTAACATCTCTGCATTATCAGGTCCTAGGTGGCGAGTTTAGTGCAGTGTCCCAAAGCAAGTCTTTGTCTGGGAGGGTATGTTGACTGTTACGGAGCATGTCTTGGTGTCTGAAAGCCTGTTGTGGTGTCCGGAAGCCTGTTGTGAGTCCAAATGCCTGTCTTGGTCCCTGATGTGGTGTGTGTAGTGTCCCAGAGCCTGTCTTGGTGTTGGTAAGCATGATCAGGTGTCTGGTACTCGAGGCGGTGCGTCCTGTGTCCCAGAGCCTGTCTTGGTGTCGTAGGTGATGTGTTTCGTGTCCCAAAGCCTGACTTGGTGTCCACATCCTGGCTTGGTGTCTTGGGTGGTGGTATTGCAGTCTGGCCACACCTTGTATTCATTGCAGCGTCGGGGTCCTCTCATAAAGTATAGGTCAGCTAATAACATGTCACTGGCGCGTAAGCCTGGTGGGTTTACAATCAGGCCACGATTAATGTCGCCTTAACATGCTGTAATTGTGACACTGGAGGATATTCAGTGATTTTTTTTTTTTACTGCGTTCCTGTACGTTAATAGCTGTGTTGCCAGGTGATTTCTCTTCTGGTAATAGGAGGCTTTAGAGTGACATCGGAGCACAAATAATCACTGGTAGTTTTCTCTGGTGGAGGTGGTGGCCGAGTCGGATGAGGTGGTATGCTCTCCAAGTTGACAGGGGTTCTGTCTATGAAGTGTACTCTATGTGTGCAGGTATCGTTAGCAAAGTACATATATTTTTTCTGTAGTGCTGTGTTCTCCCCAGTGTACAGTGTTGCTCGCAAAATATATAATCTCTTTCCCGTCGTGATGTGTTCCCTGTTCCTTGCTCTGCTGCCAAATTGTCGGGTGTTGAGATGTGGTATGTATGTTGTGATTTAACCAGTAATTTGTTGGGTGATAATGGGAGAGGCTGTGTTTTGTGATGACGGCTGTGTATGCTGGGGGGGTTGTGTATAGGAGGATGTGTGTATTGGGGGGATTGTGTGGGTGGGTATGTGTGTGTGTGTGTGTGTGTGTATATATCATTAACACATACCCGTTGTAAGTATAGGTATTTTGTCTGTGTGGTTAGGGGGGGGGAAAATCAGTCATGGCAAGTTCAGTCGCAGGCAAGTAATATCAACCCACCTATCTGTCGAACTGTTATGCGTATAGTCCTTTCATCTTAATTGGCTCAGAGCTCGTCCTTTTGTAGCTTATTTCACGTAGCTCAGAGGCGGAAAAAGACAATGCTAAATCTCTGTATCCTTCCCCTAGCACACCTTCCTGGCTAGCATCATATTCCATTGTTAATCTGTTGTTGTGGCTCAGTCCTTAAGATTAATAGGTGGCAGTTACAGGCCAGGTTAGAGTAGAAAGAATATAACCGACTGCATATGCTTCTCGCTCTCCTCATTTGGCTAATATTCCTAAGGCGAAAGAGGCTTGGTTTGAATCTGGTCGTGGGTGATTATGATACAGTGCATCAGATAATGTAGAGGGACGCCTTTATGTGGTGGCACCGATATAACCAGGCGTCTCGTCTGCTCGGTTTAACAAACATCCCTCAGTAACATCCTTATTCCCCAAAAGGAGGATGAATGACTGCAGGAGGAGGGCAACTTCGGCCTGCAGTCCACTGGGCTCACATTCAGACGAGCCACTTCGTTGACTGGGCAAATGATGATTCAAAGATGGATGGAAGGAAGAAAGGTCGTATACTTACTGATTATTCTCTGCGTGTCAACAAAGGCATTGGCGGAAGGTTGGTGCCTCTTTCCGTAAAACAACTATACTGTTTTTACGCTAACTTGGCCTAGATTTTCGTGCTTTTGCTGCTCATTTCACGCAGCTCAGTCGCAGAATGAGACAATGCTGTGGCTCAACATCCTTTCCATAGCACTTCTTCGTGACTAGCACCATATTCAAGTGTTAAACTATTGCTACAGTTCAGATTTAAGGATGGAAGATGGTAATTTTAGGCCAAGTTAGCGTAAAAGCAGTATAACTAACAAGACAAATGGCTGCCCCTTATGGGATGAAGGCGTCTGGCTGTAAGCAGAAAGAAAACAATATTCTCTCATAGTTTGCGGGGAAAAAATACGTCGGTAATGAATGAATCGCAACTCAAAAAAAGCCAAGAGATCTCTTGCAACTCGGCCAATGCATTTTTCAAACTTCCCGCCAGCGATACGATGCCATACACGGAACAACACAGAAGGCTTACTGAGCAGTCAGCGGCACCGGCACTTCCTCCCACCTGACGCGCCGCCCCCCACTAGAACAACGAGGCACACGAACAAACTCGTGCCCTTGAAAGCCCCACGCACGGATAGGTACAGACGAAGTGCCATCCCCACCATCATCCGAGGCATAAACAATGTACAGTAGACCGTAGTTACATGTTAAGTCTTAGATTTAGGTAGTTTTAGCTCCTAGAATAAGGTATATAATCCACCCCCCTGTACAAATTTTCAGTCCCAGGACTGCATTATTAATAAACCGTTTATTATTATTATTATTATTATTTTAAGATAAGAACACGACAGCCCTATCCACACCACCATCAGCATCACCAGCAATATTATCGTGTGTCCTGGTGGGGAGAGAGAGAGAAAGTGTGTGTGTGTAAGTGCATATCTGTGTGTACTTTGGTATAGTTGTGTGTGTGTGTGTGTGTGTGTGTGTGTCAGATCAGTGTTTATATCTCATAATTTCCACCATGTTCAGAGGCCTTGGTGTGGGACAGGTTAATAAGGTTGGACATACTGGCAAGCGCTACACTAGTACTCCATCACTAATTCGTGCGTCCTAAATTGATAAAATAATCTCGTTGTCACTCAAATAGACAGACAGACAGGTAGATAGGTGGACAGATAGATAGGGAGGTAGGTAGGTAGGTTAATAGGTTGATAAATAAATGAGATAAATCTAATATTGCGGTAGAAGGGCAATGCAAGGCGCGGAGGGAACATTTTTTACCGTGTTCGATTTATGAGAGAGAGAGATGGAAGAACCTGTAGAAAGTTGTCTTCCCAGGGAAAAGTTGATTGAGAGAGAGCCAAAGTTAAGATCCGTTTATTTCGAGATGCCTGGCCAGACTGCATGTAAAACTGGAGGTCATAGGTGGAGAGAAATACATATTGGGGAAAACACTTGCAAAGTTGAGTGATTTATGAAAGACTGATAGTACCAGAGAGAGAGAGGCATTTTCACTCTTGGCCACAGTAGATCCTTCTGTTTCGGTCTTGGTCACCTAATGGCGGATCTCCACGCTGCTTGATCTCTGGCAGCCACCTTCTGTAATGGAGAAACAAAACTATTTTCTTATGCTGAGGTCCCAATCCTTCCAATGTAGCGGTAACGGAGGTGAGGTCCATAATGGGAGGGCAGCTTCACATTCGGTGCCCCCACGCCCTCTTGTCCTGTAGGTCAAGGGGTTTCTGTGTTGTTTAAAATACTCTATTAGCTTCACAGTTGACAATATGCATCTGCTTATCGTAGTCTGAATTTTAGCTTGCAGAGGAGAAATGATCCGGCTTTAGTACCCTCATCATCATCATCATCATCATCACCCGCCATCTGATGACAGGCTGACTGACTGATAAACAAGAACAGCTGACAACTCGCTGATAAACTCCTGATAAACCCAGACTTGTGTCATCCGCACATCACTTCTGATTCCTGTTTGCTGCTGAATTATAAGTGTGAGAGGCGAACAGTGTAGGCCGATTCGCTTTCCCTTTCACCACACACTCTAACCTGGCCTCAAAATGCCATCTCTCCGTTTTTACTGTTGAGTTGTAACAGTAGATTAACACTAGAATGCGATGATGGTCAGGAAGAAGTGCTACGGCGAAAGGATGTAGAGCCGTTGTAGCATTGTCTAATTCTGACACTGACCTACGTGAAATAAGCTGCAAAAGGACGAAAATCTGGACCAAGCTAAGGTGAAAGGAGTATAGTTACCACTTAGCCCATCATTTTTCATTCATTTTAGCCCTCTCATCATAGTTACAACTCGAGAGAGGGAGGGAGGGGGGTCGCTGTGGGTGAGGGAGGGGATGTAGGTGGAAGCTAATATTGGCCAGTTCCTTTTTCCTTTCACTAATTATATCACACATCCAGTCATTCTCAGCCTCATTCACTCCACCCAAGGATGGAATTATTCTTCATAAATAATCATCATGGCTGTCGTGCTGTGGGTGAGCATAAAAACTTAGCATACCGACGTGAGCATAAAAACTTAGCATACCGACTTGAGCATAAAAACTTAGCATACCGACTACCAGCTTAAAATTTAAAACACTGACTGATTCTCCGTTCTTTTATTTCCACTCTCTCCATCATTGGCCAGTTTCTTTAAGACAGTCCAGCAAGGGAGAGGCGTTACTTAAATACTGTGGCTTTGGTAGAGAATGAGGGCAGGACTGAGTGGAAAGCTTCGAAGTATTGTCTGATTCTTTGTTTTATTACTCCTATCTATCTCTCCATCCATCTGTCTGTCTGTCTCTCTGCCTATCTATCTATCTACCTGTCTGTCTGTCTTATCTATAACCAGAGTTGTAAAAAGTACCCTGCTTTGACACTTAAGTAAAAGTATTGTTACACTGACAAAATATTACTCTAAGTACAAGTGGAAGTACCCAAAGTTAAATGTACTCAAGTAAAAGTAAAAAAGTACCTTGAACATGAAGTACTCAAGTAGTGAAAGTAAAAAGTAACTATTAAATTGTCTATCGTCTCAGAGATTATATACAAATTATCTCTATATATTCATCCATCATCCAACCCTGTGTCGCCCCATGAGGAGCCTAGGAGCCCGGGGCTAGGTAAGTTGGTCCTGACATTTAATATGACAGTGACCAGCCTCACTCATCCCTGAGTGGCATTACGTGAGCAATAAACCCCAACCACCCCTGGGATACAAACCTACACAGGCTCAATCCGATTGGAGTGCTTTAATTACTCACTAAACCACCAGGTGCCATAATTTGGTTATATGGTTACCACCCAGCGTAGTAAATGGTTTCCTGGTGTACAGGAAACCATTTGGCTTGTCACTCAGAGTCATCCACAGGAAGAAGGAAGAGGAAAGAAAGACAGAAGAGGGAGTGTCAGGTCATCCGTAGGCTGAAGGACGAGGAAAGAATGAAGGAAAGACAGAAGAGGATGGAAGGAAAGAAGGATGGAGAGGAAAGGGCAGACACCCGAGAGCAGCACTGCATTTTTTTTTTTTTTTTTTTTTTTTTTTTGCGTAGTACAAATGCAGAGGCCTTAATTTTTGGCAGCAAGACAGTTGATGACCGATAGTATCAGAGAAAAATTTTTCAGAAAATCATGATTTAAAAAAAAAAATCCATGGGAAGCCCCCTTAACTTTACCCTCCTAATTATGCATACATGCAATATCCCGTATGAACTGAAAATGTGGCTCCCATTATGTAGCCTAATCACTCGCTTTGAACTGTGACTCTTAGACTACCTCCGTTTCCAATAATACGCTGCCATCAGCGAAAGGTAAGTCATAAACGTACTAGTTAAATTATATTACGATGATAAGAGTAGATGTGCTACTAATTAGAGGTACACAGTAAATCTGTTTAGTGTGTAATATGGTTGATGTGCAAGATGGATGTATAGTATTAGATAATTAGTGTGTAAGACCGTTGTAGCAGGAAATTTTTCCCCCCTGACTGAAGTTCCCCCCTTCACCATTTATGTGTCGTTTATGCATCAAATATCCCTCTTTAACACCAAATGGATCACACAACACACTCATCCGGTGTACTAGTCTGCATTTCCCCCAGTCCGAAATTCCCCCGGGGGGGACATCTAGCCCAGGACAGATCTCCCCCGGGGGGAATTATGACCCAGGATAATATTCCTCCTTCCTGACCAAAATTCCCCCCACGAAACAATGACTCTAACATAATGAAACAAACAACTAAGTCAATTGAGTTCAGCATCAAAACAATGACTCGACCATCACAAAACAAGGACTTGAACATTACGAAACAACAAGAAACTACGTCAACAACAAGCGATAGGAACCATCACGAAACAAGGACTGACTTGAACATTACGAAACAACAAGAAACTAAGTCAACAACAAGCGATACGAACCATCACGAAACAAGAACTGACTTGAACATTACGAAACAACAAAAACTAAGTCAACAACAAGCGATAGGAACCAGTAGACCGCCAGAATTCTCCGAGCAGTAGCAGGGGCAGCAGCAATTGTATCACGACAAGGAGGAGCTCAACTACCATAAATACTTTCAATATCTGGATAGTGGAAAGTACTCTGATGGACTGAACAAAGAAGAAAAGCGTCATTTTAGGAAGAAGTGCGAACCATTTGGTGTTAAAGAGGGATATTTGATGCATGAACGACACATAAATGGTGAAGGGGGGAACTTCAGTCAGGGGGGAAAAATTTCCTGCTACACCGTCAGTCAAACCCAGCATAAGACGGTCAGCAGTAACATGGTTAGCCTATAAGATGGTTATTGCGTTAGATGGTTAGGCTAACATAGCATAAGAAGGTAAGTAACATGGCTTGCCTAGTATAGCTTATTATTTGTGTAAGATGGTTAGGCTACCATAGCATAAGAGGGTTATCATATTGTTACCCTAGTATAGCATAAGACGGTTAGTGTGTAAGATGGTTAGCCAACCGCAGCATTTTCAGTTCTCGTGTTTCACGGGATGCAAATTCTAGAAAGGTACACATGGGTTACATATAGTAGCGCAAGAGAAAACACTGAAGTACACGATAAGCACAACAAAATCAATGTGAGTATGGGGGAGTAAAGATTTCCAGAAAGGACTGATAATATCAAATATCAAAGACTTTGCCTAAGTTTCTAGAAATGTTGAAGTATCAGTACAATATCTCCTACATATTAACATACAGATTGAATCAAGACGGGCTGGAGCACACTTCTTTGTTTGCCTCAGAGAAATGGGAAAATGTTATCAGCATCCATCTCCTGTTGCTGTAAAACTTCCGTTTAGGTCACATCTCGGGAAAAATAGTTTACTTGAAGGGTCAGACAAATCGTGGAGAGAAAAAAAGATGAAGTGGAAATGTCAGCAGGATCGTTTCCCAGCTTCAGTGATGAGCGTGCCCCATTGTCTTGGGATGGCTAAGAAAATCTCCAGCGTGAATTGACCCTGTCTGCAATGGTGTTTTGTTTGTCAGGCGAAAACGATGAACCAGAGGCAGAGGGTGTGGACATGGAAAATATTTCAGACAACCTGGATGTAGAAGTTATATGGTTAGAAGTTATTGAGGAAGTGGGCATAGAGTATTTTGTTGGATTCGTAGCTCATAAATTTCCTCAATATGACTATCTCGGTTCAAAGGCATCAAAGAAGAAACATGGATTGGTGCAATTAGCAGGGGAAATGAAAAGCAGATGAAACCTAGCTTTGAATTCCTAGAAATAATAAAAACAATGGAAAAGTTATTTATTTGTCGTCATGGAGCTAAAGCCCTGCAACCTGAAAAAGCCACTGTCCAGAATTTAGCCAAACTGCTGAATTTGTTTCTCCTCCTAATGAAGTATTTATTTCTTTTCTTCGCTGTCGTTTTTTAGAATGCGAGTACTAGATAAAAAAAAAAAACATTTTATCCACAAAAACTAAACAATGAGTTAACTGATAAGATAATAATATATACATATCCTGACTGACAGAGAGAGAGAGAGAAAGATTCATATTCAATTAACTTCAAGTATGACGTGAGACAATTTTCTAGTTCATATGCTTAAATACTGTTTCAAAGCTTAAAATCATATGAGCAGGCTGTGCCTAAAACCAGTAAAGTGTTTGGCTAGAGATTCGTAGATTATTTATTTGCATCATTTCTGACATAATATGCAAGCACGTCTTATGATATGGAAGAAAAGAAAGAAAAATGTTAGTGTGTAAGGTAAGGTATGAGCTGGGACGCGGGAGACATGAGAGAGGAGAGTGTGACGTCATCACCCTGGTGTGGTCCCGTTTTCTTTCGCTCCCGGGCGGCCCATGAGTGGACATTGTCTACGACGCCTCAATCCCGCACGGGGTGGCCACAAACAAATCGCCTCCATATCACTCTGTCCCCTGCCATTTCACTACCACGCTCCCAACTCACACTTCCCTCTCTCATATACCTCTCCACTCCATCCCATCCTCGGCCTCCCCCTCCCTCTCGCCCCCACCACCTCACTCACATACACTCTCCTCCTCCACCTCACTCACATAAGTCTTTCACTCTCCATCCTCTCCACATGCCCAAACATTGTACTCTGTGGATATTGGTATCGCTTGGGCAATATGAAAAGACGCATATGATTGGTCCAGACATGAATAAGTAGTTGTGACTGGTCAGCGTCCTGTAAACAACAGGCTGAAAATCGATTCCTGAGTTTGAGATGTAACGAGTAATGACTTGTTTTTTTCAATTGTAGTGAAGTAAAAGTAATAGAAAAGAATACTTAAGTAAAAGTGAAAGTACTGAAAATGTTGAGTACTTTTTAAAAAGTAAATACCAAAAAAAGTTACTTAAGTATTTGTACTTCATTGCTTTACAACGCTGTCTATAACCAGGCACTTCAATCCCGTAAGGGGTGGCCACAAATAAATTGCCTCCATGTCACCCTGTCCTCAGTCATTTGGCTGCTCTCCCTCCAACTCACATCCCCCTCTCTCGTATCTCTCTCCACCCCATCCCTTCATCTCCTCCTGGGTCTCCCCCTTCTCCTCCATCCCTCCATCTCACGCACATACCCTTCTACTGTACTAAATCCCACTCTCAACTCATATTTTGTCACCAGCGAGGGACGGATGTATAGAATAAAATAGTCAGGGAACGAATCTACATGCTAAAAATACTGGACAAAACAGCTCATTTATTTCCCTATTCTTCATTCACTCAGGGCAGGGTAGTTAAAGAATCTATAGAGAATAACTTGTGATTGTGGTGGTGTGGCTCGAGGCAGGAATCTCTCAGGAAGCTTGAAATGCTGACCAAAAGCTTAATTCTATCATCAGCTTATCCTTATTAACCAGTGCTTTTTTCCCCTTCATTCGCAGGGGAGAGAGAGTCTGTAGAGAATAACTGGTGATTGGCGTGGTGTGGGTGAGGGCAGGAGTGAATCTGTAAGCTTTAAATGCTGGCCGAAAGCTTAATCCCATCATCATCCTATCCTCATTAACCTATGCTTTTTTCCCCTTCATTCTCCTTCACTTTGAGCAGGAAAGTCTATAGGTAATAATTATGATGGTTGAGTAGGGGGGTATCCACACCTTGACGATAAAGAGAAGGGAGGGTGAAGTGTAGCGCAGCGCAGTTTATTGTACTGTTGTGTAGTGTAGAGTAATGTGGTGTCGTGTAGGGTAGTGTAGTGTTGCAGTGTAGTGTGTTGAGTTGCAATGTGTGTGGTGTGGTATAGTGTAACTCTGTATGGTGTGTGGGAGGGTGGAGCCATGGGATTAGGGAATGGCGTCCCAACCACACCCACACGATGATTACCTGGATCCATAGGCAATGATGAAGGATATTTGATTACCTGGAGTTCAATCTTTTTACAAATTACAACTTAATTTCTTCAGTCTGATTACATTTTGACTCGTTCTTGCTTCCCTACTCCTTCTACTCTAACTTGGCCTAAATTTGCCACTTCCATCTTGAAAGCTGATTTGTAACAGTAGATTATAATGCAAGTCACGAAGAAGTGTTCCAGGAAGGATACAAAGCCGTAGTACATATTTTCGTCCAGTGGTACTTTATTTCAAGCAGCTCCTTGGCAGAATAAAACAATACTAAGGCCCTGTATCCTTCCCATAGCACTTCGTGATTGGCATCATATTTTTGTCTTATTCT